>JAPYYV010006967.1:0-13827 GCA_030522625.1 Copidosoma aretas | reverse complement strand
TAAAATTGGTAAAAATAAATTACAAAATTAAAATTGACTGATGGATTGCAAAAAAAAGTTTCAACTGTGCAGGATTCAAACCATAGACCGCAAAAGAACTACAGCCATACATTTGCTCCAACCAACTGGAATAGGAACGCACTAGATATCTAGCAGATCGAAATGACATATAATCATTGGAGGGCTTGGGCTGTCGTTAGTTCATTACTATTTAGATTAAAGAGATAATTGATTGTTTTCAACAGGTTGATGCGTATAATATCGTATAACAACGTGACGGATATATACAAGTTGAAGAGTGCTATGCATGTACTTATAGTAAACGATATTATTCTCGCAATCATTGCCTCTGGCCCATTAGGTTAGTTTCGCTACACTCGGCTGTACCGTGCATATGTTTACATAGAGCACAAGCCTACTCCTCTCTCTCGTACTTGCAGGCACACCGAAGCCTCCGAACTGTATATACATTTTTTCTCCGCTCCTTCAGCTTTTTGTATATACCAACGTGCATATGTCTACTTATCTCTCTCGTTCTCGCAGGTGCACTTTTGGCTTCGCCTCCTTTTAATACGGCATTACCGATCGACGAGATGTGCGCCTTGGTACCAGAGTCGGCCACGACCGAGCGCTCGGATCGGCGGCTAAAAGTCGGCATGCACCGTAGCATTGGCATTAGCAATCTCTCTACTTATCTCTCATTTGACCTTAAAATCATAAGCTGGTGCTAAATATCATGCGAATTTTTTCCCTAATTTTTGTTGTTAAATTTTTGGATACCGAAAAATTCAATAAATAACTTTAATATTTTTTAATTTAGATCTGATTTTTAATTTTTTGTACTTATTGTCTTCCTTAAACAAATACATTGAGAGTTGTCACGGGAAAAATTGCTAAAACTTGGATAGGTTTCTTAGAAAATTCAACTTTTTTACGTATTTGTGTGTTTCTATATAAACTAAATTTTCTGGCAAACTTATCCGAATTTGTGCAATTTTTTCCGTAATGACTTTCAATGGATTCGTTTAAGAAAGAGAATAATAAAAAAAAAAGCAGATGTAAATTAAATAAAAATAAAGTGATTTGTTGCCTTTTTTTAAATTCCGTTATTTAAAAAATTTATCACCGTAATTTTATGAAAATGATTGATTTAGAACTAGCTATATTATTGTCCGGTTAAATGACACTTTTGATGGCATTTATTTATTATTTATAATAAAATATTCTAAATATGTGCCATATGGGGGCGATGAGCCACCTTAAATGCCTTGACATCTTTTAAAAAAAGTTTTGTTACTCCGAAATTTCATCCGAACAGAAATTAAAAAACTGAAGTAATGCGTGTTTACGTAGTAGATGACTTACTATATCAAATAGGAAAAAAAAAGCCCAAGAATAATTACAGAGCACCAAATATACTAAAAAATAAATATACTAATACACTATAAATTACCCAAAGTAAACTTGATAGAGAAAAAACAAAATGTGTCTGGAAATACCTCATTCTACCTTAGATGCAAAAGAACTTTTAATAAAGTAGACGTTCTTTTAGGCAAAAAGTTTACTCTCGAACTCTGACGCAAAGTGTGTCCACAGGTGCAGTTGCTCTTTAGGGCCTTGGTGCGAAAATTGTCGCTCTTACTTGGGACAAAAAACTTACAACAGCTGCGCCTCGGCCTTAGAGACTAACCTGGACATATGCACATTTGTGATGGAAACTGTTTTATTTATTGGATTCTTATTCCATTATTTCATTTATGAGGATTTTTTAAATCATTTATATAATTACTTCAATATTTTGAAATATTTTAAATACTATACGTAAGTACTAACATTTGCGAAGCGCAAGATTCACTCTGTGTTTAACTGTTTAAATTTTATTATATTTTGGTGGGACATGACCCAAATATTTTGAAAGATGACACTCAAAATAATAATCAAGTCAAATTGAATGCATGCAGAATGAAATCTCACGTAGAAGTATTGAGTAAATAAATATATTTTGCAGATATAATAGCAAAACATGTATTCTTAATTTCTTACTAGGTTTGGGACTGCAAATATCATTGCCTCCGTTGAAAATTTTATGTGTCAATAATATGGAAATACATTTATGTATGTGTTAGAACATAATAGGAACCTTACATAAAATTTCTATTTTGTCCGTCAGGTAGATTATGCAAAATATTGGACACGTATCTTTTTTTTCGATATGAACAAAAATGATGTAGCAAATCGAAGTTTAAGAGTGGAGGTGGAATACGTCATAATAATGTATCATTAATGGATACATTGTATTTTATTAACGTCTCGTGTATTTAACGTGCTTGATCGTCGTCAATTTGTGTTTGCATAAAAAATATAAAAATACGTATCCCTATCTTTTTATCATCTATCTGGCGGACCTTATTAAATTCATAAAGGTTTTTAAGCAAGGTTCCTATTATGTATATTAAAAAAAAAATAAAAAAAAAATCAATAATTCAAACACCATTAATAATTGAAGCTCTGTTTTTCACAGGCGTCTTATTGAATCTCTTGGAAAGTATTTTGTGGGGATTTTAAAACAACCAAAAACGCACCAATATTTTTTCCAGCCACCTTACGTATAAAAATCATTAATGTGACAGTCTTAATAGAAATCTAATTTGGTTTTGTTAGAATTTTTTTAATTTTGAGTAGTGTTGAACATTGCACATATTTTTTAATCCGTAAAGTTTCAATAACGTAAAGCATTTATTTGTACTATAAAATTATTTGTTGCAATTTATTCGATGAATCAAAAAATATGTTATCATTTTCTTAAAAGTGATAATACACTAATTCAGTATGAATTGTTACATACGCCTCCGTCATAGTGTCGTAGAGGATTTTAATACAATAGTAGTTTCTCTGCAAAGAATTTTTGAATTCTTGCTTAAAAGTTTCTTTATCTGCCAATAACTCATTGCTATGGCAATAATAAGATTGTTCCCTTTTTTCAGCAATTATCCATGAATCATCTCTATTTTTGCACATGCGAGCTGTTCCTGTACAGCCATTTTTAGAACATTTCATGTACCTACAAAAGAAGTATATCTTACAAGACAATACTTAACAGTACGTATGCACGATTGTACAAAGTGTAGTACAGGGAATAAATTTTTGTACAAAAAAATAAAGATACATAATTACTTACTATTTTGGCGACTAGCATTAAATACATAGAGTCTACCATTTTTTAATCTATGAAGCCTTGATAGCTCTCTTTTTCTGGGCATTGTGACTGAAAAAAAGTATCATGATATCAATTAAATAATATATTACGTATATAATTATTAGTGCTATGTGAACAACTTCAACTATCTTCATGTATTCGACAGTGTTAATGTTAAATATTTACGTAAAATTGTGATGTTGTTTATCATAATTGATTGCACAGGTAATTTTCTTCTTCCGAATACATTTTGAAGTAAGGTTTTTTATATAAGGATTATTAGTTTTTTAAACTTATTAGAGATTTGTGTTGTATAAGAAAGAAGATACATCAAGTGCACTAAGCCTGCTCGCTACCACTCGCCTGCTCAAGGCAAGGTAGGTGCCCTGTACGAGCAAGCCAGGTGCCCAGTTGTTTGTGCGCGAAACAGGCTGAACATTTTTTCACGTCCGTGTTATAATAATTATGTGCATGAACGTATCAGATCACTAATGAGTTTAGTTAAGGATAAAATATAAAGTCATTATTTCGTTACGACGCAATTTTAATCTTCGAAAACTAGTAAAATTTGAGTCGATTAGGAGTTTTGCTATCCGCAATCTGAATTGTTGGAAGTACATTTCGTAATTAAAAGATTAAGTACCAGAAACAATTTTTTTTTTACTTTTTGCGAAATATTTACTCTCCTTAAGTTTGAACGCGAGGAATCGGGAAACATAAGCAAGTAGCAATTTAAAATATTACTGTCAGTACCTCACTGATTATTTTTTTACCCAGAGAAAATTTAATCATTCAAAAACAATCATAACTGTAAGACCTGAAGTTAATCTTTGTAAAGATTCACTTTATTTCCTGTGTCTTTTTTTCGGATTCAAACGGAAATTTTAAAGTGGTCTGTAAAAATATCTGCCTCTCCATCAGAACCCGTGCTCAACCTAAAATTTAAAAAAGTTTACAACTGTTTCAGAGATACTCTGGCTTCACAAAATTTTCAATGAGTCATTTTTACGTCACAACTTATTAGTTTGCGAAATTTTATCGATATCTAAACAATATTAAATGTAATGACAGTAGTACCTAAAAGCCAGCGCCATGTTTAGGATAAATGTAAGGGAAATAATAAACTTTTTTGTCATTCATGCAGAAAAACGATGTAGAAATGTGCTAGATAGCAAAAAGTGAGCAAGTCATTTGTTTTTCAGTAGTTATTAAATTACAAAATGTCGCCCCAAAAAGTCTAAATGTTGGTAGCGAAAAGTATAATTAGCTTATATTTTTGACGATTGTACTAAAATAAAAATGCATTAGAACCTGTGAGTTAATTATTATTTAATGTGCAGATTCCGTCGACTCCGGTCTCACTTTGCCCGCGTGGCCATTACCGTTACGGTGCAGACAGCAGTAATGTATGTATATTTAACTTTGTGCTGTAACAAAAGAAAATATTTTTTTTTTTTATTGCCCTGTAAATTTGGACAAACACTTCTTATACGTATCTATGCATATTTCTTACTTTCACGTTAAATCTTCGAACATATAAATTAGGATCTGGTTTGTTTAACAATAGTTCGAAACAATTAAATGTTTTGTGCGACGGTAAGAATTGCGAAAAAATTTTCTTTGTCCACACAGTATTTGTTGTTACTTTACATAATTTTAACATTTTTTAAGTTATAAATAACGAGGAGAAAAATTTTTCGTGTTAATAAGTACACTGTATACTATGTTCTACGATAAACTCTGAACAGAGGGTTGAATGCACTCAAGCAAGCATCGACACGTTTAAGCAAATCAGTAACTGCAATTTGGCAAGGCCAAGGATTGTTTCATTTAACACTGAACCGAGCACTAAACTTCGCATGTTAGGAAAACCTATGTTTTGGTCTAAGTCAAAACCTCTACCAATTGATTAGCACAGAGCTTCCTCTTACATCCGCACCTGATGCTTTTATTTTGCTTAGCTGAACCCGGTTTTTTTTTCTTCGTAAAAATCACTTATCTCTCTTCTATTAATAAATAATTTTAATACGCATTAAAAGAAATGATTCTATAAAGTAAGAACTCAGACATACAGCAAAGATACTAAATATTAGTCCTAACATTGTAAAGGCCACATTATTAACACGTTATTACTATAAGGAAAGTTTCATATATTACAAAAATTTATTAATCAGGATCAAATATATTCACATTTCAGTAATAAGCACAATTTTTTTCCCTCCATCCGTTTGTGAATACATGGATAAACAATCATACGTCTATCAAGTTCATCAAATTTCGTCAAAGGAATTATTCGTAATGATAACCCACTACTAGTGACGCCTTGGCAGATCAAAGTGGAACCCAACTGGGCCGCATATCTCTAGTTTGAACTGTTCGGAAAGTAAATTTTAGTTTCACAATGAATACTTGTCAAAAACGAGTCTATGTACACAATTGTAGTGTTGATGGTTTAGCCAAACAATCCACCGAGAACGGTATAATTAAAGGGCACAAACTACATCGATCAACGACATCCGTAAGAAGCGGTTACAAGCATGTAGTATAACCTTTTCTTCGAAGAAAAATTTTTCTTGCAGAACTTACTTAGTACTTGAAGATTACTTTTCACGTAGGTATAATGTTTTAATCTTAGTTGTTAAGGAAGAAAATTTAACGTGCAATTTTTGAATTTTCAATTAATCACACATGGGTAATTTTTTTACAAATCAAACGAATTTTGATACAAATTAGTCGGCACCTCTTCGATTTGACTAAAAATTTTCTTATAGATTCTATGTCAAAAAAAAGAAATACATGTCTGAGGAATTTCTTTTATTTGCATATTTTCGATAATACAAGTTATCGAACATTTAGGAATCGCAAGTTTTTTGCCTTGGAGACTCATTTTCATAAATTCATAGTTCCCAGTCTTTAAGAGCTACAAAATTTTCACTAACTGCACTTCTGTAGCTGAAGGACTGGACACAGAAAAAAATTTTTTTTAGAAAAAATACTATAAAATTCATAGTTTTAATAATAATTTAATTATTTAAATCGATTTTTAACAAACGCCCCTAAAACAAATCGAGTTTTTAGTATTTTGATCGCATTCTCCGTCAAATTTAACGATTAAGACATATTCTAAAATATGGTACCTTTCCAATTATTATTGTTTAAATATTAATCTATATAGCGCGTAACAGCCAAAAAACGGTTTTATGCTAATAAAACGAAATCTGTCACTCGTAACAAAAAAAGTTGAGCGTAAAAGTTGTAGACTATTGACAGATCTACAACTCAAAAAAAATTTTTTTTTACACAACCTTAACATTTAAGATTAAATTTTAAAAAACGTTAAAAATCAGGTGTATAACAATTAATTCTTGACAATTTGCATGAATAATAATTTATGGGTAATGAGTTCCGTATCGAACCTCCTGACATATTAGAAAACAAATCTTGATAGAAAAAAAAATTATTATCAAGCGCTAAAAAAATCGATCCAGTGCGTAACTTTAACATGTGGGATTTATTTTCTATTTAAAAATTAATCTTTTTTTTGGAACTTTGTTTTTTAGCACTCATATTTGTTTCTCGGATGGTTTTTTGGTTCAATATTGGTTTTTTAATTTTTGCATGTTTTTGAAATTTCGCAGGGAAGTCCGCGTGAAGTGGGATCCGTAATCCATAGTGATCTACACCCCACATGCGTACATTCACTAAACTAAAAGTTTGTTGGCCCCTGGATTAGGTTTGCGCTGGATTTCGTCTGCTGTCGAAGCGTTTCCCTTCTCACGTTAATGTTTAAAGATTTAGAACTCTTTATTCATAACTCTCCGCTTCGTTTCGTATGTCAGTGTAAAAATGTCACGTAAAGAAGCACGATCATTGCAAGGTACTAATATTCGATCTGACCGGTGTTTTAATCCCATAAAATTGACACATCATGCTACAAGTGCTTCTGAACTGAGAAAAGTGAGCGAAAATCAACTCCGTGGGTTAAATTTAACAATTTCTTTAGTGACATTGCAACAAAAAAATTGTACTTTGTGCTGCGTGCGAATTGGAATGATCAAAAATGCAGACGAACGATAGAATGAAAATGATCAACTCAAATTGGTAAGTGTAGCACTTGGCACGTTTGATTGTGTTCAGAAATACCTAATTTTTCGTTTCCATAAATCAGCTAGGTTACCCAGTACATAATTACAGCAGCACTATTCCGTTAGTCAGTGAACTCCTTTAAGGTGCTTTGCCCGAAAAATTAATTTTTATATTTTAGCCTACAAATTTTTTTGTAGGTAGACGATACATCAATACACGTCCCTGGTAAATTAAAAAGTGATCGTACGATTGGTTTTTGTAAAAAACAATTTTTAAGTTCGTTAAAATTGTATGACTGACCTTGCCTAACGACCAGAGTCTTACGAAACAGCTCTTGAATTGCCGCTCTGTTTTGGAGATTATTCGGAAAAAAATTTATGTGTTATCAAATAAAAACATTTATCTTATTCTTAAAAGTTTAAGAATGTTTTTGATCAGTTGTAGAAAAAAATCGTACACCTACATATACAAGTAATTTCAGTTATAAGACAAAAAACGACTAGAAATAAAGGCTAAATTTGCGTCGGACACACACACACACGTGCTTATTCGGCTCTATCAGTGAGAAGCATTTATTGAAATATCGCTAGATGGCATACCTTTCGAGGGAAAAGCACCTTAACTCGGTTTAGCTTATTACCCAAGTGTAAATTTTTTTTGTCTTACAATCGTTATAAGCAAATATTAAAAAAAGATAAATCCTAAAACTGATAACAACAGATTATAAAGTGCAGATTTAAGACTACGCATAAGATTTATTGATTATTATTATCTATTATGTACCGTTAGTAAAATTTAAATACAGTTATTATCAGTTTTTAACTTTAAAAAAAAAATTTTTATTCATGAAATATGGTTCTGTTTTATCGTTGAATAACGGTAAATAAAGTTTATTTACCATCAATTTACACTCACAAAAATTACAAGATTTCATAGAGTGCATAATTATTTATCTAATAATAATCAGTAATAAATATCATAAACAGTAAGTTTTAACTTAAAAAAATTTATAAAAGTTATAATCAGGGACAAAATCTTTTTAATCCTCATCATCATAAATAATAAAAAAAAAGGTAATAACTAATTAAACTAATAATAACGCATCTTAAAAATTATTTAAGTCTCATATCTAGACTTTTTAAACTCTTATCGTCAATCATTATCACTTATTTATAAAAACTATTTCCGCTGGGGTATTATTGAATTTTTCGTCGATATTTTACATGCAATTTTTTTTTCAGTCGCAAAACATGGAAGTTTCTTCAAATAAAGGATCAAATGCAAAAGTCGGTAGCAGTGAAGGTACCTCTGGATACTCGGGGGAAAATACATCGTTGCTGTATGAGCGCGTGTATCATCTTAACAACGGATTAAGCCTCATAGAATCTTCACCTATTATTAAAAAAAAAATTACACAAATAAGGTATTCCGTAGAAAAATTTGAAAAAATTACTTCAGCATTTAAAAAAAAATTTTTTATTTTGAATGGTGATGGTCGTGATGATCTCAAAGATGACGACGACAAAGCTTTAATAATTAAAACGTTACAAGAAAGTTTTAATCCTTCTGCTGACAGAACTCATAGAATTAAAATAATAACATTTTTTGTACACTGGTATTATAAAAAAATTAAGGAAAAATTTTCCACAGCAACTTCTTACATTATCGGTGTAGCAAAAAATATTGCTAAAGACAAAGACATATTAAGCGACACAAGTCCAAAGCGTCATTCATCTCTAGAAGCACTTGTTCTAAACACCAGAAACAGCATCTACCAGTCTGATCATTATACTCAGTTAATGCCAGGCAAAAAAGATAATATCTAAATCAAAATAAATGATAGTTAAATACAAATGCAAAAATTACTTATTTTAAATAAATTTAAGGAGTTGAATGAAGGATTTACAAGCAAATATCCAGCTATTAAATAAAGTTTCTTAAAATTTGCTAGCTTACGATCAAAATACTGCGTTTTGGCATAAGCTTCCGGCACCCATTCGGTTTGTGTATGTCCTATACATAAAAACGTTAATTTACTAATAGCTGGTGGAAATCTAAAAGCAATTACAGACGGCTCTCAGCAGCCGTTAAAAGATTATAAGGATTGTTTGAATCGTATGGTGTGCAAAGGAAAATCTACCGAAAGTTATTTAAATTCTTGTGACAATTGCCCAGGCGTGACCAGTATTATAAAGCAGCTGGAAGAAAATTTTAATAATGTATGTATTAAAACCATAACACACAAGCAATCGGTTACGACTGAAAGGACTTCATTACTAACACTTATATCACCAGTGGATGCGTTTTTGCAAATGTTAAGTAACGGCTTGGAATGACTATCGGTCCATTAATTTGTCGTCAGTCAACAAAGGGATTTTTTGAATGACAAAAAAATTTAACTAATGTAAAAGTAAAAACAATGAAAAACAAATGCATCGTAATTTGCGATTTCTCAGAAAATTATGCCTTCATAATTCAAAATTCTATTCAGGGCATACACTGGAATAACGACCAGGCCACTGTACGCTTATTTTTAATTAATTATAAAAATAATCGAGATAAATTAAAAATAATAAGTTCTGTTTGCATTTCTGAATGCTTAAATCATTATACTGTTGCCGTTTATCTCTACCAACGATAACTAATTAAATTTATCATAAGTAATTTGCCAGGTATGAAAAAAAAAATTTGTCTGATGGAGCAAGTAGACAATATAAAAATAGGAAGAACTTTT
The DNA here is from genome assembly GCA_030522625.1 of Copidosoma aretas. Taxonomy (NCBI): domain Eukaryota; kingdom Metazoa; phylum Arthropoda; class Insecta; order Hymenoptera; family Encyrtidae; genus Copidosoma; species Copidosoma aretas. The sequence goes on along the minus strand of JAPYYV010006967.1, from coordinate 3,811 downwards.
AATTAATCTTACGTATCACATCAAAGACTTCAAAATAGCTGCAGAGTGGCTTTTTTTCCCACTTTACATGGGAAAATACCCTGTGACGGGACAGGTGAAACTTTGAAACGACTAGCCTCCAGAGCAAATCTTAAGAGGATAAAAAATCCTATTCAAATGCCACTAGAACTATTAAATTGGGCGACAGAATCACTGCCAAACATTACTTGCCGCTATTCTATAAATGATGAGCACGAAGAAGGAAGAAAATTAGTATCGGAACGATTTACAAAAGCTAAAACAATAAAGGGATCTTAAAAATATCATTGCATGATTCCAGTATCTTGTCAAGGATTAGAAGCTCAGATATGTTCTTTAGATGAAAAAAAAAATATTGTGAAAATTTTCAAGTTAAATATATTATTAAACTGTCAAGGAGAGTGTTGATTTTACTATATAAATGTGGTTATATCAATAAATTACAAATTAAATATTGAGACGTATTCCTTTATTTTTTATTACGTGATTTTTGTAATTTTTCTAAAACACTTTTTTGTCGTCTATTATTATTTACCAAAGTCTTTCATGGCAGTGGGAGCTAATACAACAAACAGGGCAACATTTCATGGCACACTGGATAGATTTTATTTTTTAAAGCTGGATAATAATTTTGTTTTCAATCAAAATTGGTTTTCTAACATACAAGGAGATCAAATTCGAAATTATTCACTCATAAATTATTTTTTATGCAAATTTCCAAGATATAATTGTTACAAAGCTGATTTTTGAATTTTTTTGCAATTTCATTTAATATGTTAAGGTTATGTCAAAAAAATGTTTTCACAAAAGTTGTAGATCTGTCAATTATCTACAACTTTTACTTTTAACTTTTTTTTATACGAGTCACAGATTTCGTTTAATTAGCATAAAACCGTTTTTCATGGCTGCTACGCGCTATGTAAATCAATATTTTGACAATAGTAATTGGAAAGGTATCATATTTTAATAACATAATTTAGACGTAAAATTTGACGGAAAATGCGATAAGAATATAAAAAACTTGATTCGTTTTGGGGGGCGGTTGTTAAAAATCGATTCAAACAATAATATTGGTAATAAAAATAAAAATTTGTTAGTATTTTTCTTACAAAATGTTTTCTTTTAAGTTAAGTTCTTCAGCTACAGAAGTGCAATGAGTGAACATTTTGTTGCTCCTAAAGATAAGGAACTATGAATTTATGAAAATGAGTCTCCAAGCCAAAAAGCTTGCCATTCTTAAATGTTCGATCACTTGTACAATCGAAAATATGCAAATAAAAAACAATTCCTCGGACACATATCTTATTTTTTTCGACATAGAATTCGCAAAAAAAGTTTCAGCCAAATCGAAGAGGTGTCAATCAGACAGGTGCTCGATTTGTAAAAGAATTACCTACATACCAAACAAAAATTACTGAATTAAACGGTGGTACCATCAAAAATTTTTGCTGGTGTTAGAAAAAAGTTTGTGCCAACTATTCTCCGTAAGAATATAAATCAAAATTTTGTTGTACATGATTCACATGGTTTGTAGTTATAGTTATTTTTGCAAAAAAATATGCATAAATGGAGTTACCTGGTTGTTTAGATCCGTAAGGTCTCATAATACATAAGATGTAACCTACTGAAACAAAAACAGGCAAAGCATTTCAGACAAAAACAAGTTGACAGAACACGATAAAGATGAACTTCAAATAGATAACAGGTTTTCGAAACAAAAAAGATTGTTTCAATCTTGCTTTATGTTTTGGAGGGTATGCCGTAACCAAAAACATGACTCGCATTAAGAACATTTTCTTCTCAATAAATTTCCTTCTACCGGCACCAACACAAGTAATTAAATCGGAAAGGGGAATTAAATAAGACATTTTTCGAGATCGATAGGTTGATCGCGCGATACATTTAAAATCATGTCTTGCGGCCCAGTAGGGTTCCTCGTTAATCCACCAGAGCGGCGCTAGCGGTAGATTAACATGACTAATAATGTAATACTGCATATACATCGACGCCTCCTACAAAGACTAACACCATTCACGAAACTTTATGCAAACTAGCACGATTCATAATCTCGTACAAAAATTACGCAGGACTACAAAAAAAAACGTGGAAGGGTACGTTTTAGCGGCATTACTTTCCGTACACATTTTAAGGCGCTGAATTCAAATCCAATGTCTAAATTTTTCCATCACGTCACAGTCTCGAGTCCTTCCAACTTAAAAAATCTGTGCTATTCTTAATTAACAAATTGAAATAAAGCCGAAGTTCATTGATAACAAGGTCGATTGCATCCTGAGATATCACTGACTATATACATTTCATACTTAAATCCACGCACACCTACATACAAATTTTTTCGAATTTTACTTAAATACGTTTTCTTGTATGAAATTCAATGATTATTCAAAATATATGTGTACAGTAAAATAATATAAAACAATGACAAATATGAAAAAAATCATTTGAAAAAAATCTAATTTTGAAAATTAGTAAAATAAAAAAACATTAGTATATCAAAATGGTTTTATCCAGCGCACGTAGGCATCTAGAAAAAAAAAAAAAAATAAGCCGAAATTGATTAAATCGACCACAGAAGTCCTAAAATATGACTGATTACATACATACATACACACATGCATAAAGCCAATGAATCCATATATGCAGAAAAAAAATAAATTTACTTTTTTAAATGGAAATGTTACTGTAATAATTCTTTTATATATCAATATAAATTTTTCTATACATCAGGATCACGTGTAATAAATATTTCTTTGTATAAAACAAAGAAATTCCTATCTGTTATAATCAAATTAATTTTGGAAATGGGTTATACCAGTATTGTTAACGATCAGAGCAGCCCAATAAATTTTTTAAATTATTGCAGTATCGGTGACGTTATTTTTGATATTACAATAAAATTCTTGCCCATCATGTAATACCTAAGAGAGAGCTGTCAATTCATGAATTTCGAAGCATTTCACTTGAAAAAAAATTGTAATGTAGATGATTCAAAGTAATAATTTGAAACAACTATCTTAGCCTTTTTGGCACTAGAAGTTCACGAAAAATCGGTCAAAGTAAATAAAACTTGCGCAGATGTATAGATGATCATAAAGAGAACAAATGATCTTTAGCTGTTTTTGACACTTTATCTTTAATTTTATGAATATTACACATGTATCAATACGTATCTACGTACACACAGTTATCTATGTACACGTAGTATTTGTGTCGATTTACACGGCAAGAAAAAGCACATGAACAGCTTTTTTTTACTAACAGCTTTCCAATACACCAACATTCCAGCTATCTACGCGCACGTATACGTACAGGCACATGACGTAAGTATACATACAGACGCTTCACACACGCACCCATACAAACACACACACACACATATGTATAGGTATATATTTATACGGTAGGTATACGTCCGTACACCAGTGATGCCAGACGGAGGACTAGAGTTGCACATGCACAGAAGAGAGTTGTTGCTATTGGCTCAAGCCAACGGCGGCGACGGCACGTGGTACGAAAGAGTCTCTCCCCCTACTCTAGCCTGGTCCATCGTGTATAACTATATATGAATCCTAAGCCCGCAGGCACACTTTATATACTACAAACATTCATACATGGACTACTGACGCGTTAGCCAAGTGGACTAGCGCTGACAACTCTTTAACAGGCAGTGCTATCATTTGATAGCCTGACATATTTTTCCGTAATAAAGGTAAACACAAACATATTCTTATGTAGTTTCTAATTTTTTCAGAAAAATGAGAATATCGATTGTTGT
>JAPYYV010006966.1:0-28392 GCA_030522625.1 Copidosoma aretas | reverse complement strand
ACATTATTGTGTTACTGTGACACAAGCGGCACAAGAAATATAAAGGGGATAAGCCCTCCTCGACCAATCAGAAGGCTCCGTTAGTGTCATATCGACAAACATCGACATGCTTAGTGAATTAGGCCCCTGGCAGTGGCGGCGCGGGCGGCAGCGTGGTCTGCTATAATTTAGCTGTTTACTATACACATATGTCCTTTCTTCCTTGCTGCCTATCTCATTTACTCATTTTCCACTGTCGGCGTTGTGAGCGCTAACTATTTGGCAACACGTGGTTACGTACATACGTCGTACGCCTACATAGTCTTTACCCGACTAGTATACTCGGCTAGTACCGTCACTGTGAAATGGTCCCTAACTGTAATAGACCTATACTTATCGCTGCAGTGCAACACAAGACTATCATTTTTTCTCGTGACTGTTTTTTATAGATATATTGATAAAATTACATCAAAAACATTTGTCTCGTATTTTAGTTGTCATAAGCCTATTGTATAATTTATTGAATATAATGACGAAAAATCACATTTATGTACAAAACAATAATTAGTGTTTGGCTTTTCCATGTTATTGTTTAATCGACAGCTAACTCTGTCATAACCAAAAATAAATAAACGATTTATGCTTCATTTAATCTTTTGACTTTTATTTTTGATTTTACCATTATTTTAATTTGATAACACCATTATTATATAAATATTTACATTAGCATATTTGTAATAGCCAATTTCAATAATATCGACTTCAGTAACGGCTCTTTTTGAAATTTCACTTTTGCCGGGGGTCCCCAGAGCCACACATTTTTTTTTTTAGTAAAGTGCATGATAAGTAAAAAAAAAGTATTTTTAAGGACATTCTGTTGGGCTGTTTATCGCAGTGATGCCGTGGAACAAACATTTTAAGGGCACAACGAGGACGAGTCCCAGGAAGCGTGTGACGTCATCGCCTTTGACCAGTAAAGTGTGACGAGACGAACGTTCAATTCGAATGCTCGTGACGTTATTGGAAAAGTGAAAGTTGCGGAATTGAGTATCACTGTCGAGTGTAGCAGGGAGATCGAGCGGGGCGAGAGGAAAGAGGAGTTGGCCGTGCGAGACCGGCGCGGTGCTCACCGAGCAACAAGGATAGCGTCGAGAGTACATATCTCTTTCTTTGTTCCAACTTCTGCTCTTGAGTTGCGGCGTGACTTGTGGAGGAGAGTCATGTCAGCCAAAGCAGTTTAGCGCTTAACACAGCAGATAAAAACACTAGAACTGCTCGCAAAGTTTACCCAAAGTACCAACAAGGATAAAGCGGGACATCGGCGTACGCTACCATATTGTGATGGTCAAGTGCGACTGTTGAAGTCGTATTGAATTTAGTTCGTGTAGCTAGATTTGCAGCTTTCGGAGCGGGCTAACAAACTAAGGGAGAGTCCGTACCTCACCTAGGATTTGTTCGCGACATGTGAGGGACATTTCCTGGACGCGCTGGTTTGGTTGGATGAACAGATCACTCTGCTACGGCCGGGGTCGCCAGGATTGCGTCCTCCTGCACCTGCTCCGGTGTCAGTGTAGCAGATTTTCTTGAAGTGGATCAGGCTGCCGAAGTTCGATGGTGCATTAAGGCGCTGGGAGCCATTCCGGGATCAGTTCAATGCGCTCGTTCTGAAGGATGCGTCGATGGCAGACTCAGTCAAGATGCAGAATCTGGTCAATTGCCTGGAGGGTGATGCAGCCAGGGAGATTTCAGGTTTATTCATCGTAGGCGCTAACTTCCAGTAGGCTTGGGGGGCACTGTATACGAGGTTCAACAGCATCCAGCTTTGATTTTCGGTGCATGTGCAGTCAATGTTGGATATGCCGTCAGCATCCAAGGAGACGTCTCAACATTTTAATGCATTGCGTAGCACAACAAAACGAGCTATTAGCGCGTTCAGAGAAGTAGGGAGACCGGTTGAACATTGAGATGATTTTTTAGTATTTCATATAGTAGGAAAACTGTCTAAAAGCACACGTTTGGATTAGGCCAGGCAGGTTGAGTCCTTGGATACTTATTGTCCATCCTTTTTGCAGCTTTCTTGTTTTCTGACTGACCGGATACGTACACTTAAATGGATGGAGTTGAGGGAGAGCGATTCCAGGGATCAGCATGCAGCTTTGGGTCGACATGTCGGGAGCTCTGGCAGGTCATCTGGAGGTCAGTCTGGAGGGTTCCGAAAGGCCCCGGTCGATGTAGCTTCGAGTTCGTTGGACGGAGTAAGAGCGAGGACGTATTCCCTATGCACGGCATCTCATGGGCTCTGGAAGTGTGAATCATTTAAGGCACTTTCTTACTAGGCCAAACGGGATCATATGAGGTTGCACGGCTTATGCCTTAATTGCTTGGCGTCTGGATATCGGACTTCGGACTGCCCAGGTAGAAGTGGCTGTCAAGTCCGCTGTGCCAGGCACCACACCCGGCATCTTTGAAGACCTAAGGATGAGTCTGGGACGGATCAGGCTTCTGGAGGTTCGACCAACGCACAGTGGGACAAAATAGACAAAAGTCTGCCTCCGATTCATTTTTGGATGGATTGACTTGAAAATTTGTTAAAGTATATAAAATAACATATTCATCCATGCCTTACTGCTACTTTCTTAAAATTCAAAATGGCAGATCCAATATGGCAGATAAAATGTATTAATGTTTTGAATTAAGATATGAAAATTGGTATTCAGGTTTTTTTTTTTTCGCTGATGATGAGTCTGTGATCAGATTTGCAAAATTAAAATTGACGGATCCAATATGGCGGCTAAAAAGTTACCAAATTCTAGATGATGATATGAGAATTGGTAATCAGGTGTATTTTTTGTCGCTGATGACGAGTCTGTGATCATATTTGCCAAATTCAAAATGGCGGTTCCAATATGGCGGCTAAAAAGTTACAAAATATTTAATTAAGATACGAAAATAGGTAGTCAGGTGTATTTTTTGTCGCTGATATCGCAGCTGTGATTTAATAATCAAAATTAAAAATAGGGGATACAATGTGGTGGCTAGATTATAAAAAAATTATGAACTAGGGCATAACAATTTTCCCAGGAACAACGGATACTTAAGCAGAGAATTATTTATTGTTAGAAATAATTATAATAAATAAATTAATTAAAGAGAAAGATATATCGCCATATAACAATGTATAACAACTATGATAAACAAATATATGTAGGAAAAATAAGTCCTGAGCAACATTAACGGAATAACCCAATAGACTTCAACTTAATAAGCCGGGATACTAATTTAATAGACTTATCAGACCTACCCGACCGGAGTCTGATGAGTCTGTTAAGTCGGGTCGGATGAGCCATCACACCTACCAAACTTTCAATTCACATGCTGATAACTACAAGAATCAAAGTTTTTAAGGACTTTGACAGAGGGCCGTTTAGCATCAGGGTGCAAGCTGGGTCCTTTCTCCATGTGTCATTTAAAGGTTACGTGTAACCCAGGTGTATATCTACGCAGAAATCTCATGAAAAAATCTATTTGAACTTTTGTAACGAGAAAATTTTTATGAATAAATAATCATAAAAACAAGCAATCTAGCTCAATTTATAATGTTTTTTTGGGCAATTTTCATGACCAAAAGACCCCGCAGGATCCTCACGGAAAATGGCCCAAAGTCAAATTCTCTAAAACTTTGAATTTTGGTAGTACTCGACGAGTTGATAAGAAGTCCCAATGGCCGCTAAGTCGTAATAATTCATTTTCTTGAGATATAACCTCTCAAAATTATGTTCTCCCGTAAGGACTTTCAATGTAGTATGGTATACTTATCTGTACCAAGTTTAAGTTCATACATGTGTATGTATTATTTATTAGTGAGTCTGTGGTGTGGATATAAGTGCATGTGTGTGTGTATGCGTGTGTCTTTTTTTTCGCCGTTTCTCGTTTGACTACTCAAATTATTTCTAAAAGTAAACGTAAGATTTTTCTCTTTAACTGATCAAAAAGTTTCTTAAAGCTTAAAGAATAAATTGAAAATTTTTGATAAAAGATATATAAATTTTTTTTCGCGTAATCTTCAAAAGAGAGCGGCTATTTAAGAGCTGCTCCGTAAGACGCAACGTGTTAGACAAGGACACACACATAATTTTATCAGACTTTGATAATTTTTTTATTAAAATCTAAACACACGATTGCTTTCAAATTTGCAGGGAACGTGTATTATTATATAATCTATATACAAAAAAATTTTTAAGCAAAAATAATGAATATGATTTTTTGGGCAAAGCACCTCAAGTTGCCATATTGGATCCGCCATTATGAATTTTAAACATCAGCTTACGGACTCGTTATAAGCGACAAAAATAGCCTTGATTAACAATTTTTGTATCATTATGCAAAATTTTCTATTTTTTCATCCGCCATATTGGATCAGCCATTTTTAATTTTGCAAATCTGATCACAGACTCGTCAACAGCGATAAAAATTACACCTTATTACCGATTTTCATATCTTGATTCAAAATTATGTAACTTCTCAGCCGCCATATTGGATCCGCCATTTTAAATTATGCAAATCTGATCACAGACTTGTCATTAGTGATAAAAAATACACCTGCTTACCAATTTTTATATATTATTTCAAAATTTTGTAACTTTTTATCTGCCATATTGGATCCACCATTTTATAATTTCGCAAATTTGATCACAGACTCGTCATCAGCGACAAAAAATACACCTGATTACTAATTCTCATTCTTAATTCAAAACTTCAATACATTTTAGCCACCATATTGGATCCAACATTTTAAATTTTTGAGAAGTGACAGTAAGGCATAAATGGATATGTTATTTTATATACTTCCACAAATTTGTAGGTCAATCTATCCAAAAATGAATCAGAGGCAGACTTTTGTCCGTTTTGTCCCGCTGTGCGACGGCTCAGCGGGCGTGGGTTCGAGCGCGGGGTGTCATGTATCAACGGTCGCAGATCTAAGTGGCATCAGACAAGGAGTCTTGCTGTCTACTGCTTGCATGACTCTTGTGCATAGATGAGTTCGAGTCTCGGTTTGGGCCTTGTTGGACACGAGCACCGAGGAGTCTTTTGTGTCGAAGCACTTGGTGCAATTGTTTTCGTTGCTGCGTCGACCAGGTCATGTTGCCTTACAGGGCGTGGGCGCATCAGCTGGCATTGTATCAAAACAAATGGTCTTTTTTTTTATCGAATCTCTACGAGATGCTAAGTTTTCTTTAAAAGTTATAGCTCTAGTCCTCTGGCGTGTCACGATGATGTTGCCTCGCCTGTCGGTTCCATTAGCCGGACTGGATTGATTGACCGATCTTTCGCTGGCTGACCTGAGCTGTGGAACTCCCGGACGGATCGACATCGTGCTGGGAGCACGAGTTTATGCGGCGCTCCTCAGAGAAGGATTGCGTACTGGAGCAGCCGGGCAACTGGTGGCAGTCAACACGGTGTTTGGTTGGACGTTATTGGGAAGCACGGATACTTCCAAGGAGGTTTCCACGGATAAAGCTCTAGTTGCTTGTGCTACTGTTGACGGGGGTTCAACAGAAGAACTGACTCAGTTCTGGGAGCTGAAGGAGGTTCCGGAAGACCACTAGCTCACCGAGAAGGAGTGGGACTGCCTGCGGCATTTTAAAGAGACACATTTAAGAGATGCAGAAGGACGCTACGTGTTTCGTCTACCGTTTAAGCCACCGTCTGGATTTGGTGACACGCGCAGCATTGCAAAAAGTTGCTTGCATTGCATTAAAGGTCGCTTGGAGCGTGATTCTGCTCTGAGAGAATCTTATTGTGCATTTATTCGTGAGTATGAGGCCCTGGGTCACATGGAAGAGGAAAATACTGATCAACTGTCAAATACCAATACCTATAATTTGCCTCATCATCCGGTGTTCAAGAATGCTATTAGTAGAAAGCTTAGAGTCGTGTTTAATGCGTCGCAGTCTGATCAACAGAAAAAGTCTTTGAATTCCATTCTTTACACAGAACCTGAGCTGCAGGAAGATATTGTACATGTTATATTGCGTTGGTGCTCTCAATGTTTTGTGTTTACATGTAATATTGTTAAGATGTTGCGTCAATTTTTTATTAGCCCTAAGGACAGAGATTAGCAGCGTATAGTGTGGTACAAGGACTCTTTATTTAAGACTTGTCGTCTGTTCACGGTTACTTACGTGATGGCGTGTGCTCCATTCTTGGCCAACGCAGAGTTATATTAATAGCTTTGATCTCGGATATGGCTGTTGATAAAAGTGTACAGGCGTGTGTATCAAACGACAAAATTAAACGTGCCGCAATTTAATTTACATGAGGAGATAAACAGTCATTTTAATTTGTAAAAGTAGCCAGTGTATAATTTTGTAAATAGCCAACGGTGAAAGTTTTTTGTTCAATATAAACAATTATAATCAAGAACATGTTTTTTCGTCCCCAGTGATTTTACAAAATCCTTGTGCAATCCCGACCATTAAAGAAGAAAATAACTTTTAAAATGGCTGCATCACCTACTGTTACACATCCTGTTTCATTTTATGTTCACTTACTGCCTTTTTTTTTGACAAATCCACTTAAAAGTACCAGGCTCTATGAACATCCTTGCCATTTCTATTTCATAGTTTTAAATAAATTTGTTAGCCCCTAGCCCTAATGAACTGTTTTTTTTTGTATTTGGTTAGACTCTTTTGAACATTTTTGTCATTTTTATACTTATTTCTCTTAAATTTTTGCTCTTAATTAAATTATTTAGCACTATCATATAAAATCTTGTTCTTTCTTTTGTTCTAACAGCAGCCTAACTCACTTTTATCATTTTGTACTTCCCTACCGATTTTTTTACATTTTCTGCGATTATAATTTCTTAAATATTATACGATACATATTAAAAGCAACTTCATTGTAGTTTTAAAGTATTTCTACTTCTTCCTAGCCTTGTGAATTCGATAGATTCAAGCTATTGCCCACGCTCTAATATTATGTGTGTTAGTCTGTCTGTAAGCTATGAAGTTTGTTTGTCGAGTCAAAAGTCCATAACATTTGTAGATTCATGAAACAGTTTTTCATAATTTTGTCTTGTCCTGTGTCTCTCCTGTTTTTATATTTTTCCCATCAGATTTTTTCTCCTAATGATGGATATATTTTTGTAATAAATTACCCTATTAAGCGCCATAGAGCAAATTCTTAGCATAAATAATGCTAAAAGAGACTTTAAAACCTCATGAAGTAGTATTTTTCGTGCAGGCATTTGAATGCGTCACTAGAAAAGCATGACTTATCGCTAATTCCAGAATTTTCTCTAGATCTATAATGATATATATGAAATTTATCTTACCCAGATCCAAATAATACTTCTCGTTCTAATATATAGGATTTTTTTCACGGCTTTCATAGGTAAAATTATAAATTTTTGGTATAAGATTATGAATATCGTTATTCTATTTATTATTATTAATTGCTACATAACCGATTTCCATTGAAGTGGGTTTTTCCTATAGGTATGAGTACACTTAAACTAACGTAAATAAATACAACAAAAAAACTTTGTTCACTAGAAAAAAAATGTATACAATGCATTATACACTTCTACTTTTTTTTCGCTGAACTCTGACTACATTCAAAGTGATGCACGTGAGTTAACGTTACTATTTTCCCCTATGAGTACCGAATCACATTAGAAACAATTTTGCGAGCAGAACCTTATTTCGTTTCCACAACATCCAGAATATTTATTATTAAAGATTCAATTAGTTAAAATGACAGAAGTTTTTATTTAAATTATATTTATATTTCAAAAGAAAAACAAATAGATAAAAAAAGTTCAAATATCGTGCGTAAAAAAAAAAAAAACGAGAAAACAAACTAAATTTAGAGCAAAAATTATTCCATGATTGTCGAACCCGTAAGATAAGACTTAATGTAGAAAGCGTCAAATAGAGTTATAAAAGTGAACTCTATATCTATAATAAATTATCTATCTTAGGACATTCAGCCAGAGTTACGTGGGTTTGTGGAGGTTTGGGTTTATACGATATAAATGCACAGTAACGACTTTGAACTTCTTTTTATTATTCTATATCACCATGGGAAGAGCACGGTGGCCTGGAGGCACGTCTGCTAGTCTCAAGGGTTCCGAATCTTCTTATTTTCCTCTACTCTCTATCTAGATTCAAGAGTTCTGATTGTCCTCTCTTTTTCAGTCAAACGTCTTTATTTAAGGTAGTGGGGTGCGTACGTATTGATATGCTATGTATGATGTACGTCACACGTCAGGGGCCACGACGACGTCGTCCTCGACGGCGATTTTTTTGTATGTTGTGTGTGGTAGGTGTTTGAGTAATGCTTGTGTTCTTTTTTTTTTGTAGTACGCTTTCCCCTTTTCAAGTAGTAAAAAGGATATTTTTTTTTCTTGTCCTCGTTTGTCCTAAGGGCTAGTTGCACTCTGTTTTTAGTGTATGCGTTTTTTTCTTGTTATTATACGCGCTTTTCCCTCCTCTAAACTATTTGTGAAAAAATGCAAAAATATTCTATGTTCCAAGGTTACATTTCAGTTATAAAACATTGTTTTTTTTCTTTGCACACTTTTTTTGTTACAATTTTCTAATGTAGTTTTGGCATCATATTCGCAGAGTTACTTATACACAATGTGTATCTTATATGTTAAGAAATTACGGTATACGTATTGCGTGAGATGTATTTTATAATATTCAGACGCCATCGTAAGTGGGAAATATTTACAATTTGGTTCGTAGTAGATGCATAATAGCAATTGAATAATATAGGTAAACAATAAGGAATGTAATTTTTTAAGAATCGTGTTGCAGTATATCTGCCTTTTTCAAATAATGTACTTATTGGAATATAGATCGTAATTGCGTCCATAAGGATATGCAAGGTATACATAGTACAATTGTTGTGAAGGATGTCGATGGCTATGGCGTCACTGCGTTCAATTTACATTGCTAGATATTTTTTTGTTAGTATTTTTAAGCAAATATAGGTTTTAATAATAGTATGTTAGTTATTCTATTATCATTTTTAGTAATATTTTTGTCATCATCCTTTTTTGCATTCTAGCAAAGGATTTTTTTCTAAAGCAATAATGCTCTTTTAAAAAATTAAATTGCTTTTTCATGGTTTGTCGATGTCAAACGGTTCGCTTTTCTTCGACGGCCCTGTCTTAGTGCTAATCTGTTATCCGATTCCTGTTTGCTAGTACTAGAGTATATTGAACCCATGATTATTCTATGACAGATAAATAAGGGGGTCCACCCTTTAAATGTGGCACTTCCATATTTGCTAGGAAGGAGAAAAAGAAGGCGTGTCGAGTAGCTCCAGTATTGCGCACCTATTATGCTGGTGTTCGAACAATATGTATGTTGCTTGATTCAATTTATTTCTTTTCTTTGCAATTTTACTTGGCATTTTCTCTCACATGTGATGTTGCTTAACTTAACTCATTTTAATCCATTGTTTACTTAACAATAGTCTTTTTTTACCTATTTATGTTATCCTATTGTTGTTTCAATTATTCTTATATGCTACGACCCGATCAATATAATTTGTTTTTGGAGATGTTAGACGATGTGTTCATTGCGTAAGTAACTATCTTATATTTGATTCGTGTCATATCTATTTACGACACTTACTATTATTCAAGGGTTTTTGTTTCAAGAAAAGGAAGAAAATAAGTTTGTATATGGTCTGCGTGGGTTTTGAAAGATACTTTTTTTTTTTGAGGGGATAGGTAAGTCATATTTTTTTTTGCGTTTGTCTTTGGAGGTTTTGTATAATCTTAAGAATATGTGTGTTCGACTTTTTTCTTCTGCTGACAGATGCTCTTGTCTGAAGGTATTTTTGATGTAGCATCGGTACTTTTTTTTATCGTTCGGCGAGTTTTTACCAGTTTTCTTCTTTTTGATCATGCACATTTTTTTTGCCATGACCACTCCGCCATTTAGTGACGGCGGAAACTGCTGTTTTGGTCGAATATCTAGTATCATTTTTAGCCGAGAACCTCCAACTATTTTTTTTTGGCGAATGCTATGTAATCTAGCTCATTAAAAATAAATTTATTAAAAATACCACCTAATTATAATTTTTTCCTTATAAGCAAAAACATTTTCGATTTTCTAGGTTTGATTATGGAGAATCTCCTTTTTTCCGATAATTTTTTTTTTTTGTTGTTGACGGTGATGGTAACTTAGGTAACTAGGATTATTCGTAGAAAAAGTAAGTAAAGGACTAGACCTGAGTGCCTGGTTGAAAAAAAAATTTATGTGTGCCAAAATCGTAAGGCACTATGTAACGACTGTTACTCGAAGTAGTTAAAAATTTTCCGTAACATAAATTATTGCGTTTCACACTTCCCCTAAAATCGACCGCTTACATCTGTATCGAGTAAAGATTATTCAATACATACCTTAAAAATATTTGTCGTTATTAATTAACCACGTTTTTCCCATTTTATTATAATTCTTTCTTTTCTGCCGCAACACTTTTGTTTTTTAAAATAATTATTCATAATAATTATTTATGCTTAAGTTACATATTGTCAGTACGTTTTTAATTTAGGTATCGTTCTTGCAGTAATATTTATCTTTTCATTATTTTTTCGTTTTTTATTGCAGTACTATTAGTAGATTTTATATTTTCATTTTACCAATGTGTCTTTTGACTGTTCTTCCCTTTATTTATTGCTATAAATCTTTGCTATAATTTCATGCAAGAGGTCAGCATACAAAATAGCAAAACAATTCTAGGATTGTTAGATGTATACTGATATATTGTTTATTTTCGTTTGATAATTTAATCATCCTGCATCTTGGGTGTACAGCATATGTGCAGTTTTAAAAATTTTATAAACTTTCTCTTTCTTCTTCTATTTTTCCTATGCAGCTGAATTAGAATAAGACAACTTATAATATTTTTAGATTCATATATTTTTTTCCTTTATCATTATCATTCTATATATATTGGAATTTTTTCACTATGATTTCATTTACTTATTTATTAATCATGTATAATAAATATCAAGTATAATAAATCTTTTTTTTTTATTTGTCGCACGTGCAGGAACCACGAAAAACAAAATCAAGGGCAATTTTTTTGTCCTTTTCTTTTAATTTATCTTTAATAATTCAATCAAAGTTTTTTTCTCTTTATTAGGTATAGGTACTTTGAGTAGGAAGGTTTTTTTTTTATCCCCAAAGGTAACTAACTTTTTTCCTTCTTTGTAGGACAAGCATACACTTCCTTTCCATGAAAATCTCTGTGGTAGTTTTTCTGTCACTATAGTGTTTTAAACGGAATTTAGCTTGTACCTGTTTCATGGCTGCTATAGCACGCAATTCTGTTAGAGACTTAGCAATTCGTTCGAAACACTTGTCATGTGTTGGTTTATCTTATTGATGATTAAAGCTTGATGGTATGCGAGCTTTCTGCCCGGAAAGTAGTTCGCAAAGCATGTATCCTGTACTCTCTTGTACCAAAGTATTGCATAAAAGCATACACAATTGTAATAAGATGTCCCATTTTTCGGCTTTACCTACGTATGCCTTTAAGTGTTCTGCTATGACATGATTCATCCGTTCTGTTGCACCATTACTTTAAGGGGTGGTCGGCGGTACTTCTTATTTACTCCATTTTTAAATAATCTTGCGAAGTCCTCCACCGTTTTGTTCATGAAATAGGTTCCACGCTCCGATAGTTATGTCTATGGTGCGCTGAAATATTCTATGAATTTATCAGTTAGCACTATCACTGCTTCATTGGCTGTTACTCTTTGTACTGTAGTAAGGACGATATATTTCGTTAACCAGTCTTGAATTGACAATATATGGGTGTTTCCGTGGTTCCAGGGTATATTTACGAATCCGTAGAAATCGATAGATATTTTTTTAAAGGGCCTGCTCGGAGTTTCCGTAATTATCATTGCCTGCTTTTTTATACTCAAACAAGTTTCTTGATTTGACAAGATTTACAGCAAAGTACAAATTTTTTTATGTCCGGTTGCACTACTCCCCAGTAAAAATTCTGTGCTATCCTATTACAAGTTTTGTTTATGTTTCTGTGCTAGCCAACTACAGATTTGTGGTATTCTTTTATGACTCTATATCACAGGTCGGCAGGCGTTACTACAAGTATATTCGTATATAATACAGTGTACATTAATCCATGTATAAAATTGCTAGGTTGCTCACTATTCCTATAGTTTTTATATTTTTCGCCTTCACTAGTGGTTTTAGACAGACTCAACATTCTAAATGTCCGATTTCAGCGCAGTATCATCAAAGTATCTTTTTACATATATGCGTATTACCTGTACTATTCTGACTTTTGATAACATTGTGTTTCCAACCTTTTTAGTTTCATTACTCAATACTAATGGATTTATATAGCAACTTTTAAAGAGCGCGTTGATGGTCTGGGTATCAGGAATGCTATCTGTTAGTAAGCAAAAAGAATTATTTTCCAAGTATCTAAATGTGTAATCCGCAACTTTATTTACTTTTTGGAGTGGTAGTGGATCCTAATTTTCTTTTCGTCTTCATGGTAAAAGTTTCTGAGAAAGGCTTGTTCTGCATACTCTGTATTTCGCTACAGCGCTTGATTTCAACATGTAATTTCTAATGTCACTTTCTGCTTTGCTCCCTAATTCTACGAGGGCCTTACTTACGTCATTGCCTTGCTCTCTGTTGCTCTCTGGCGATATATCGGACAATCCCTGCCAGTTGTGTGCCGAAGGGCCCAGTGGCGGTTGGGGTTTAGGAGCCGGTAGCCTGCCTTCCTCGTGGGTTCTTTTTCTTAATGTCGCTTACTCCGCTATCTTTTTGATCTTTCTCTGGCTCGTCAATTTTGTCATTGTCGTGAATTTTTTCTAATTCTCTACTTCTTGAGTATTGCTTCTCTAGCTCTGTCTCTGATCTTCCGCTGAAGTCAGGCCTCTTTTCTTTACCATGGGCTTCTTTTATAAGGGCTTGGTAGTGTTGATTTTAAAAAAAATTATTGTATAAATGTTTAGTTCTTATTTCCGATAAAATGCTGATGAACAATCTTATCCGGATTCACTCAAAATTGGATGCATATACTTTTATTATATTCTAAGGCATATGTGAAAGCGCATTTTCCGTCAACAAGGCATTATAACTTTGGAGTTTGTCTTCTGTTCCACCTGAATAGCTACTTTTACGTATTTTTTTTCAATTCACAAAGGTCACCTTTGAGTTTTGTTCTTCAAAGTGTTAAGCAAATAAGGAGAATTAAACAATGGAAAAG
Source organism: Copidosoma aretas (assembly GCA_030522625.1). Classification (NCBI taxonomy): domain Eukaryota; kingdom Metazoa; phylum Arthropoda; class Insecta; order Hymenoptera; family Encyrtidae; genus Copidosoma; species Copidosoma aretas. Next base: position 15,135 of record JAPYYV010006966.1, on the reverse strand, counting down.
ACAGCTTCTGTCATAAAGGATGTCCGTTAGCACGAATTTTCTAGTCTTAAAATCACTCTTATTTTATTTATATTGCGATGATTTTGTTTCTCATTTGTTTGCGATTATCTGTTGGATCTGTGTGTGGCGTGTTATCGTCAGCAATTAAGTCAATTTTGCTACCTAAGTCGGTGTCTTTATTTGACTGATTAGTGGACTGTAGCTCATTGACCGGTATCTCTAGGTGTTAGTTTTTTTGCGATCTGTGGTACTATAAGTTTCCCATGACCTTATTTTAATTCCTACCTATTCCTTTGAAATCTTGGCGATTTATGTCCAGCCAAGCCTTTATTTAAAAATTATTAATTGAGTCGTCGAGCATTGCGTAAATTTTTTCGTTCGGACTTGAGCCTTTCTTTAGGTGTTCTTGTGTCTGTCCGCCTTGTAATATATGGTGTGAGTCCTTTCTCTCGACATTTGTTCCCATGTTAAATGGTTCGCTCCATGCACGTTGATTTGTCTGTAATCGACATGGTTTGGCTGCGTTTATACTTAAAGTCTCTGATTGCTGTCTCTCTTCACTAAGGGTTTCGTCTTTATCTCGTGCATATTCTCTTTTTTTTCAAGTTTGGCTTTGTCGTTAATCTCGTTTGGTTTGCTTACCCCTACACATATTTTCTTTTAGGCCCTGCTACTCTTTGGCTCACTCCCTCTATTCTCTGCTTCTGCCACTAACCTGTTCGTTTCTCCCCCCCTCTCTCTTTTGTCTCCTCCTCCTCACCAGTCGGTGTGGTGCAGTTTGCTTTCCTTTTTTTTTTTTTTGACTTATCTTCAAGTTAAAGTGTATTGGAAAATTCTGTAGGTTGTCTATGAAGCGTATCCAGCTGACGTTCACAAGTCTTACGTTTTAAATATTGTATATTTCGTACCTATCGACGATAGGCGTACTTGTAAGTTTGACTTCTTTTTGCATCATTTTTCTTCCGCATGTGTGCAAGTTTTTCATTGATTAATCCTTGCAATAGAATTTCTTTTTCACTATCGCTTTCTGCGGTTGGCCGTATTCCCCCTCCTTCTTTTTATTTGCAGTTTGTGTTGAGAGTTCACTTAGTTCATCTTTTTTTTTTTTGTTGATTTGTCTATTTTTAGTGCTTTCTTTTTTTGTGATTTTGTTTTCGGCAATTCCAACTCCAAGCCCGCATTACTACCGTTGCTTAGCGTGTATTTGCTTGAATTTTTATTTTTCCTTTATAACTATAAACGGCTTATTTATGTCCAGCACTAAGAGTACGGGCTCGCCACACAGAGTATCAACAAAAGTGTCAAATGCTTCTTGTTAAAGTTTCTTCTACTTTAATTTCGTGCCATTTCGTAAGAGAATTGAAATCGGTTGTGCTAATTGAATTCTATTGGTTCACGCACGTGTTGTAGTTCTTTATCGTTGAAGCTTGATGTGTCTGCTGATTTTAATTTCTTCTCAATTATTTCTTCTTTATTTGTTATAACAAATTTGTGTTTATTTTTAATAACCTTTGGATTTTGACTTTCCTTTTAATTAGTATACCTTGGCCTGAAAGTTCTTATTATTGCTTTTTCCACGCTATACGGCTCTGTGTCGCCAATCGTCTAACATTCCAACAACTCTACTTGAGGTACGATCATTTTTATAGGATTATTCGTAATATTTATGCATTTGGCGTACACTTTAACATTATCGTTAGTTACAATAATGTTGCCGAATAAGATGCCTGCCTCTGATTTTTGCGGAATTACTTATCCTGTTTGTATATTTCTATATTCTTCCTTTACGCGCGCAAAAATAATGTGTCTAGACTTTGCGATGATTTCGAAGGTTTCTGGTTCCTTCAAAGGTATCTGGGTGCCGTTTAATTTTATATTATTTTCCTTGGCAAATATGTTACCAATATGTTTTTTGAATAGATCCCGTCCAATTAATTCTTTCCCGTATATCGTAAAGTTGTCGAAGACTACATCTACAGTTCAAATTAGTTATCCTATTTAGGGGTACCTCTACTTTTCCTGACGTTCACCGTGCTCCGTGTGTCACGCCGGTTATAAGCACTTGATCTTTAAAATTGATGTATGAGTCCTTCTTAATAAGACTTGATTTTGTGATAGATATTTCGGCACCCGTATCTGCGTAAAATACCGTGTTTTTGTTTATTAACCGTGTGCTTTCTAGGCATACTGAAGGTTGTGTGTCCTGTACTTGATATGTTTATTTCTACTTAATCAAACAGTTTTGCAGTGCCCTTGTTGGTTGTATCATTTTTCATCTCGGGGCTATGGGTTAACAGTAAAATTTTGACATGATTATAATCATCATCATTTGGTGCTCCCGCAGTTGGCTGTATTTTATTTAGTTGCGCCAGCGGTTTATTTTGTTTATTGCCCCTGTGATGCATCGGCAGTATCATTTCATGATTTGCTTTTTCGCTCGCCTGTACGTTATTAGTAAGGTGCGGCTCACTGTATAGTTATTTAGGTGACTTTTGTTTGCTGGACATCGGCTCTGCTTCTATTGCTGGCAAACTGTTTATATCTTTGCTTACTGACAAGTCACGCTCGACGCGCAGTCGTCCAGAAAGCCCGAAAAGCGGCCAAAATACTTGATTCCCACCAATATTTACTCTATCTTTCTGATTGTTGTCTTATTTTGTTCCTAAGATGATAGGCTTCAAGAATCTGTTTCCCTTAGAATTTAGAAGATTCGTTATATATACGTATATAAGGTATATATATGGTACATTTCAATAGTCTAATTCCTAAGGGTACACAAAAACGTGGTAGAAATAGATTTATTTGCTATAAATTTGATGTACAAGAATTTTTTGGGTCGCTGATTACAAATCCAGGGTCAAATTAATAAAGTTTAAGATGGCATACCCGAAATGGCGGCCAAAATTATCTTAAATCAACCGATTTGTACCAAATTTGGTACATGGGATTTTTACAGATCGCTGATCACAAATCTGAGGTCCAATCAGCCGAATTTAGGACAGGGACCCAAGATGGCGACCAAAATTATCTCAAATCAACCGATTTGTACCAAATTTAGTACATGGGGTTTTGTGGATCGCTCATCACGAATCCGGGGTGAAATTAGCCAAATTTACAATAACAGATTCTTAATACTGGCAAAGTTTTTCGGTAATCAAATAATTTGTACAAACTGTAGTAGGATTTAATTCACTTTCCTCCAAAAAGCCTGAAGAACGGCTAAAATTCTTACTTTACACGAATTGTACTCTATCTACCTAATTTAAGGCTTATTTTGATCCTTAGATAATAGGCTACAAGGATCCGACAATCCCAGGGTTAAAAATCCGTTAAGTATGTGCATATAAGGTGTATATTTATGTACATATATATATTGTATATTCGGAAAGTCTACTGGCATTCTATCGATGAAGACAAAATATTTTGTAAGTAAATCGATATCTTGGCTATTTTCTCTTAAATTTTAATTATAACAGCAATTATTTTTTATATGCTGTCGAAAACCTCAAAAAACATTGGATTTTGGTGAATAGAGCATTCCTACCTTATTAATCAAACAGTAAATAAGATTTCTAAAAATCTATAGTCTATTAGATTATACGGAAAACAATCGGACAAAAGTACAATAATACATGAAAGTATATTTTTGATTTTTTTTCTAATCGTCTGTAAAATACACCTTTAATAAAGTTAGCATCGGATCAGAAACTTTTATTGTGTCCTTGCTATTAAATTAGGTAATGGTCATTGCGAAATATAGTTTCTAAGAAAAATATAGTCTCATAATGCCCTGTCCAAAGAGCCGTTCTTGTAGCGTCATATATTTTTTTTGTCTAATTACAGTTACCGTGTGATGCCTTATGTATTTGTACATAAATTTTTGTATTAATACATGGAAAAGTATAAAGTTGTAGTATAATTAGAAATATCGTAATATCAATGTTAAAGGCTACAGAAACAAGATCAAAAAAGTTTTTGAAATTCGTTTGTCCTAAAAACAATCAAAGCGTCTAAATTTCTAATGAAGGAGGGGTGGGGATGAATCTGTAAGACACCAAACAAAAATTATTTAGGATTAAACGGAAGAAATTATAAGATATCTACTCTCCTCTGATTGTGTTCCGTGTAATCGAATAGACTATAAATCTTCAGAAACATTATTTGCTGTCTAATTAATGAAGTAAGATGCTCTATACACCAAAATGTAATGTTGTTTTGGGTTCTTGACAGCCCATAAATAAAAATTGCTTTTGTTAGTAAAATTTAAGAGAAAAAAGGCAAAAAAAAGATGTTCTTACATTACATTTTGTCTTTATCGATAGAAAGCCAGTAGAATTTCCGAATTCACCATGTATATATGTATATAAATAAACATCTAATATGCCCATACTAAACAGATGTTTTTAACTCTGAAAGACTCAAATCCTAGTAGCCTATTATCTAAGGAACAAAACGAGCCCGAAATTAGGTGGACAGAGTAAAAATTTGTGGAAAGTAAGAACTTTACCCGTTTTTCGGGCTTTTTGGAAGAAAGTGAATTATATCATACTACAATTCGTACAAATAAGTGAATTACAGAAAAATTTGGCCAATATCCAGAATCTGCCACTGTAAATTTGGCTAATCCGACCCGAGACTCGTGATCAGCGATTCATAAAAACCCCATGTATATAATTTGGTACATAACGGTTGATTTTACATAATTTTGGTCGTCGTCTTGGGTCGAACATCTTAAATTTGGCTTATTGGACTCCAAATTCGTGATGAGCGATCAATAATATCCATGTGTACCAAATTTGATACAAATCAGTTGATATTGAATAATTTTGGTCGCCATCTTGGCTACAGTATCTTGAATTTGGTTGATTGGACCCACGACTCGTGATCAGCGATCCACAAAACTCTTACGTACTAAATTTGGTACATATCAATTGATTTTTATTAATTTTAGTAGCCAGCTTGGGTCCACCATCTTAAATTTGGCTGATCGGACCCCGGATTGATGATCAGCTATCTATAAAAAGCCCATCTACTAAATTTGGTACAAATCGGTTGAGTGTTGATAATTTTTGTCGCCATGTTGGGTCCGCCTTCTTAAATTTTTCTTATTTGACCCCGGATTCGTAATCAGCGTTCCATTAAAATCGTATGTAGTAAATTTAGTCCGAACCAGTTGATTTTAGACATCTTTTGTTGCCATCTTGGGTCCGTTATCATGAATTTGGCTCATTTAACCTCGGATTCATGATCAGCGATCCAAAAAACCCCTGTTTAACAAATAAGGGGCGAATCAATCTATTTCTAGAACGTTTTTATGTACCCTGAATGATTGGACTACTGAAATGTTCCATATACATTTATATACATATACATGAATACCTTGTATGCATATATATATAAGGGTGTCCGTTATTAACCGATTTTAACTTTTTGATCATATTCCCCCTGGAATCTCTTCGTTGTATCTTAAAATGATAATCTATACCCTGAGAACCCGAAAATTTTGGATTAAACACGTAGCCCTAGACGCGATTTCATTTCCCATTTAAATAGCATGGGATTTTCAAACTTCAACCTTGTTTGATTTTTTTGACCAGTTTAAGTATTTTTTATGGATTTTTAAATCATACCATGGAATTACATGTCAGTTGGACTTCATTAATAGATTTTTGTCATCTCAAAAAAAGCAAGTTGAAAAAATTTCAGATTTTAGATTTTTTGTTCTTCGAAGGCCTCGAAGGCCAAAATCGAACTTTTTCAGCATGCTCATACTAAGCTGGAAAAAATGAATAGATCATGTCAAAATGACATATAATTTAATGGTGGGGCTTAAAAGTCTAGAAAAAATACGTAAAGTGGTGAAAAAAATCAAACAAGATTGAAGTTTGAAAATCCCATATGCTATTTAAATGGGAAATCAAATTGGGTCTAGGGGCACGTGTTGAATCCAAGATATTGGGGTTTTCAGGGTATTAATTATCATTTTAGCATAAACCGAAGAGATTCTAGGGGGTGTACGATCAAAAAGTCGAAATCGGTAAGTTACGGGCACCCTAATATACGTAATGAGTTTCCCAACCTCTGAGGGAAACGGATCCTTGAAGCCTATCATTTTAGGAACAAAACAAAACCAAAATCAGAAAGATAGAGTGGAATTCGTGGGCAGCAAGAATTCTAGCCGCTTTTCGGGCCTCCATCATCACAATTTCCACTATCATTATTGCAGTTATACCAATTATTGTTGCATTGATTAACTCACCGTTCAAAGCTATGCTTATTTCGCTCATTCCTATTGTAACTGTGGCGGGTGCAGTAATACTTTTTTCCTTAGTCGTCGTATGGGCTATTACAGCTTTGCAGGTATGTATTATAGCTTTAATTGCTATTACTCTGCACAATATTTAAACCATTTCCCATCTGTAAATTCTGATTGTATCGATAGCGTTTTCGCATTTCGTTACGATTCATTTTTACTTTTTTACGTCTCTTGCACACGTGCGACATCCGTTTGTGTTGTAATTTTTTTGCTCACATTACCCGCAATTTTTTTTTCTGCTCTTGCTTTTTATCTTAAGTCTAATAATATTTTTCTTTTATGGTTTTACTTGAGATACCTCGATGTAGGGATTTCGTCCTACTAAAGTAGTGTAGCGCAAGGTTATTTTGCTTTCTATAGTTAGAACTACTACTACTGCTTGGTTTGATGTTCTAGGACTAAGGCATGTTACACTTTAGTTATAAGGGGCCCGTAGTCCAAAAAACTGTTGTGTAGAAGAATATTTTAGGTTTTAATCATAAAGTGTTGTTATCCTATTATGTAGCATTTGAATGCGATCGCAGTAACATTTGACATGTTCTCCTCTTTGCTGTGTAATCGTTTTTAGTTGCGTTAAATATTTGGTAGCGTTACTGATGCTCGCGTACCTGTACTTTAATTTTCTGAACAAATCCTCCATCGACGTAAATTGTGCTAGACATGGTATAAACTTGGCTGCTCTGCCTTGTGGCCTGTTAGCTAATGATCCAATTATAAATGTATCATAAAGTAGCTTTACTGTCCAGGCCACAGTCCTCGTAAAGTGTTAAAAAAGAGAAAATTTGACTAGGTCACCGACACATATTGGCATCTTGCTTGCTAAGTAGCCTCATGTAGATGGAGCGCTCTGTCAAGCGTGCTTCTGTGTTTGATTCATCATATCAGGCGTAGGTAGAGTAAATCGATTTTGTGTATCTGCATAGAATGCATCATCTGTCCAGTTTATGTCGAATGTATCTTTGAATTTATGTTGTATCATTAAATTATTTGTTTTATAGTGGTTCCTACTTTGACTGGTATTGTGACTCGGTCTAACGGTTCCTTGTGTCTGATTTCTAGTGTAAGCGTCTTATTGAATCCGTGCGTCTGCAAGCACTGTGTTGGCTTCTATGCTATAGATCGATTGATAGTTTCCCGGCTGTACAGCAGTATTAGATCTTTGAGAGAGTGCTCCGCTCGCTTCGGGACATTTCGTAAGATGCCTGTTTTAAAGTAAGGTGTCCTGACCGGTTCGACTGCATGTTCTTTTATTTTCTAAGTTGGGGGTTAACTTTTTTATTATTTTTATCATAAAAATTTTACGTTTTTTTGTCAACTTTTTGCCATTTCTCCAATGATTCTGGGTCGTGTTCTAATGTTATTTTAATTTTTTCGTCCCCTGTATTGTCTGTCGACACTTGTATATTAGTACCGTTGACGTGTTGTGGAAGATCTGTCTCCCACGCCTTGTTTATTTCGGTTTTGTGTAAGATGTTATGATAATTTTTTTTCTCCATGTCAGGCTTTGTGAGTGTTTGTCACCTGTAAGAGATCAGGATTAAATTTCACAGCTTCTCGGTTATCACCGTGTCTTGACTAATTCGTGTAATTTACCAGCCAATGTTGGCTCGAGTCTGCTTATGAATATCCGGGTGTTTTTTATTTGCCACTTTCAAAGGGGCTGATGAAAAATTTTGGGGTTGGTACTAAAAGTTAATGTTTCTTTGTTTTGTTTTTCTTCTCCTCGTATCAAATGGTGACGGAATTAACTTTTGTTATTCTATTTTACGGTTACTCTGTAAAGTCTAGTTTTATGGGTTTGACAATCATGTTATAATTTTTGTTCAAGGTTCGTTTGTGTTCTCCGTCACTTGTTCCATAAGGCACGTTAATATTACTATTGTTATATGTTTTTTTTCTTTGAAGTATAATCTTTATTTTAAATTAAAACCTGTGTAATTTTTAGTGTTCGCCAAATTTTAAATAATATTCTGGTTGTTGGGGAAACGGAATTCTGTTCTGCTTGCTCAATTTTCTTCAAATGTGATTAGGTATTTATAGTGTTAATTGATAATACTTACTGACGCACGGCACTTTTAATATAATAGGGGCTAATTGGTAAACAATGGTGTAAATGCATATATTATGTTCGGATTGTAAATTTTTACCGCAGTTGATGGAATTTTTTCGTCATAATCATTTACGATAGTTTTCCCGTCATATAATGTATTTATCTCATTTTCCCATGCATGTATTTTCTTAAAATCGATTATTATCTCTGTATAATAACGACATTTATGTAAGAAAAAAAATATATAATAATAAGCATTTCTCCTTAACTTTTTTACGGATCGTGAAACATTCATCTGTATGTTTATACAAAAATTATGTATTCAAATATACTTATCATGTAATAGCTATCGAAAGAGCCTATATAGCTACACCGGACAACATTTTTTTTTCCTGTAGATCTGAATGACGATCTCCTTTAGCTTCCTCTTTTTTCCACTCGTGACAGGCGTTGGAGTCCGATCTTTGGCGTGCTGTTTCTCTCCGTTGTTCTTGAAGTATCTCACTGGCTTGGGTTTGCATTATCTGTTTTTTCATAACTAATCTGATCTCAAATCATTGAACACTTGTTTACAAAAATTTTTTTTTCTGGTCGTTATACCCACTTTTATTCTCGTGGTACTACGCTGTGTGTGCTTTTCAACTGATTCCGCTTTTGATACAAAAACTCTTCTAGTACGTAGGTTTGTGGTCAGTTGAGTGTACGCTAAATGAGTACACGGTAAGGACACATAAATACTTTTTAATATTTTGTATGAACACGGGAAGAGCCAAGGGTAACGTGGTAACTTCCAAACACGTCTGCTCGTCTCGAGAATCCCAGCTCTTCTTTTTTACCTCTTCCTTCTGTCCTGACTCGAGAGTTTCACTTCTACTTTCACTTCTTACGTATGCGTCTCCATTTAAGGTGGTGGGGCGTAAACGTATTGGTATGGTCTGCATACCGTACGCCACATCAGCAATGTGCCAATATTCGACGGTGACCCAGTAAAACAGCCTCTTTCTAAAAAAATGACGTGGACTGCATCCTAGATAGTAGAGCTACTTCATGAGAAATTTTTGATCAATACGTTAGCTTACAGGCTAAAAGGCAGAACAGCCAAGCTTATACCATGTCTAGAACTATTCACGTCGATTAAGGAATTTTAAAGGGAACTAAGGGTCAGGTATGCAAGCATCAGTAACGCTACTATACTTTTTACACAACTGAAAACGATTACACAGAAAAAAAGGGGAACATGTAAAATCTTACTGCGATCGCATTCACGTGCTCCCTTATAGGATAACAACACTTTATGACTAAACCCCGAATTATTCTCCTACACAACAGTGTACACTTAAAGTCAGTGCCGAAAAAGGAGCAATTAAACAATCTTGCTATAAACTACGGGCACTATATAAATACAATGAACATGCCTTAATCATAGAACATTTAACGAGTCAGTAGCTGTCGTGCTAAGTATAGAAAGTAAAATTGCCTCATGCCACACTACTTTGCAAGGACAAAATACTTACATAGGTTTAACCCAAGTAAAACCACAAGACAAAAAAACATTAGCAGATAATTATAATCAGATAAATATAACTAATTCACCGAAATAAGGTACAAACGATAACTATAAGTCAAACATAGACGTAGACGAATTCGACAACATTTTAACGTGACCACTAGTAAATGAGCAAACTAAACGAGATAAACGAGAAAGCGAAACTTAAAGAGAAAAGATCATATAGGCAAGAAAAGGACTAAACTTCGAACGAAGGAAGACAACAATCGGAGATGTCAAGTACTAACATAGCCCACTGTGTCAATTGCGGACGCATCTACGATCATAAAATGAAGAGTTTACCATAAGAGCATAAAAAAATCGAGAGGATTCCCACGATATAGCACAAGGCATGTAGAAACAAGAATGCCTATAAAAAGGCTCGGTTAGTTAATAAAACAGACGACGCGATGCTTGATGACAAAATGATTAATTTTCAAACAAAGGTTTGGCTAAACATTAAACAAACATCTAGATAATACAGTCGATGACCCACAGTCAACTAATCAGTCAAATAACTAGACTGGTTAAGGTAGCAAAGTTCATCCAGATGCTAATAATAATACGATACGAACAGAATTAATAAAAATTCACAAAAAATTATGAAATGACACACCGCAGAATAAATACTATAAAACAGATTCTAGGACTTGCAAATCTAGACCCTACTGTACGGAGCGACACGAAAAATGTCTGCTAAGTGACGTCCTTTACGACTGAAATTGTCTCTTTCATTGTTCAATGTTTTTAATGGCTTAACACTCTTAAAAACAAAAATAATAAGCACCCTATGCAGATGTAATAGATACATGGAAGTAACTACCCACGGGAAACAGAAGACAAACTCTGAAGCGATAATGCCTTTAGCGACTGGAAACGCACTTTTATACATGCCTTAAAAAGTAATTAATATACATGTATTTACTTCCAAGCGACTCCAAATAGGATTATTTATCAGCGTTTTATAGAAAATTAGGGCCGACAAATTATAAATATATATATTTGGAAGAAAAACACTACCAAGCCCTAATAAATGAAAACCATGATAAACGAAACAAGCCTCACTACAGCGAAAACTCAGTGGCGCAGCCGGAGGTGCAACTCTAAAGATGTAAAGGGATACTAAGTAAATTGACGATAGGATCTTTCAGATTATTGCAAGGAATTTTTAATTCATCCAATTCCATCGCGAAAATAAAAAGAGGCAGAGAAAGTTCAATAACTTTTTATAATCAGCAGAAAGGCTGTACACACAACATGCGGGATTATTAAATCATTAGTTGATTAATGGATTTATATTTGGCAGCACTTGGATCATTTTCTTAGCTTGCATGATAATCTCTTGCACGAAACCGTAGCAAAGATTCGTAGCATTAAATTAAAAAAAAATGTAAAAAGTCACAATTAGGAAATGCAAAAACAAAGTTTAGTAAAAGTGCGGAAAAAAAATATGTATATATAGATGTATATATATATATATAATTGCAATAACGATAGTAGCATTAAGAAATGCAGTAACATTATGTTACTGAAGCAACACAGAAAAAACTGTAAATCATTATGAAAAATATATTGTTGCAAATATAACAGTAATAAATTGAAATAAAAATAAAAAGTTACATAAGACGACAAATATATTTAAGGTATGCGTTGATCCTTAATCAACAATATATGTAGCAGATTTAAGAAGAAGTTTAAAGCCCAAACATTTAGCTTACGAACAACTATTAATTACTTTGAATAATGTTTACTACATTTATGATCATCGAAATCAGCACATACAAGTCAATTTATCAACTAGGCGATCAATTACAGCCCCTTACTTGGCATCTCTACGAACAATCCCAGTTGCCTAAGTTCCTAAAAAAAGATGTACTGAAAAAATGAGATTCATCATCGCTTATCCTGGAAAACGGACAAACATTTAGCTCTTAAAGAAAAAAATATGATCAGGCATTAGTCAACAAGACCTAGATTAAATAATTACAGATAGACAATAATCAAAATATGTTCTGGGAAAAAGATAGTAATTATTTATTCTCATAGTTGGAGTTTAAACGTCCTAAACGGATGCGCCTGTGTATTATCACAAAAGACCCACAGCAACTATAAATCGATACACGGCAAAAAATTTTACCACGTTTATGACCAAAGCAGCAGTCTACATTGTTACTGAATGACAAAATCGTCATGGCAAGGGGAATGTGCCGTAATAAAAAGAAGAAAACCTTCAACAACTCGCCAAACGATGATAAAAAGTGTAAATAATATATCTTGAATACCTTCCAAAACCAGCATAAGTCCGCAAAAAAAGAACCAGACATAGATTTTTTAAACATGCACTAAGAATAAAAATAAGTATCGTAGATGGACATCGGACAAGTTAAATATAACAAACATGCACTAAGAATAAAAATAAGTATCGTAGATGGACATCGGACAAGTTAAATATAACATAATTACTTACTAAATTAACACATACTTCTAAGGTACAATAACACACGGAATGTATACAGCGTCGCAGCATGTAGAGATAATTGTAACAATAATAATAGGATGTCATGTACAGCAGAAAAAAAAGACTTTTAATGCGTCAACAAAGGAACAACATGAGTTAAGTTAAGCAGTACTATATGTGAAAGGATATAAAAAATATGATCGCGTAGAAAAGAGAATGATTATAGAAAGCAACATACATGTTGTGACAACACCAGTATGCTGGGTGCAGAATAATGCAGCTAGGATACGCGCCATCTCTTTCGCTTGACAATCAAATATAAAAGTGTCTTTTTTAACGGAGAAGCCCCTGCAAAATTCTGTTATGGATTATTAAAAAGTATCTGTCGGTGTGAAAATTGCCAAAACCGCTACAAAATAACGTCTGGCCATGACATCAAGCTGAGTCCGATTGTCATCCAGATGCAAAGACAGCCGACACCTGCACAACAAGTAGGCAACATGATTCAGAAGCACAGGACCATTGAACAGAAGCCAACAGCTCGACAACAACCATCCATGAACAAGGAAATACATTTTTTGAAGTAGTACTGCCTAAGAACGATATCCTTGACTATAACAACAATGATAATAATAATAAAGATACTATCGAAGATAATAATAGAATAACTGACGTACTAACATTAAATCCTTTAACTGCTTAAAATTACTAACACAAAAATCTGGTCATGTACGTAGAACGCAGTAACACCTTAGCCATCGACATCCTTGATAATAATTTTAATATGCATAACACCTACTACATGGAGTATAATATATACATTTTTTGAAAGAGAAAAAATGTACTGCTACACAATTTTCAAGAAATTTCTTTCTTTACTGTCTACTTATAGCAATCGATTTTTATTATATATTTACTACTAACAAAATTTGAATTGTCTTCTACTTAAGATTAGGCGTATAAATCGAAGGAACTATGTCTTATGCAATATACGGTAATGTATATTGATATTAAATACTTATTCTGTACAATCAACTCTATGATTAGGATACCAAACCCACAATATAGGAAAATGAAGCAAAAACAAAAAGGCAATGAAAAATAAACCATACATAAAAAATATAAAGTACTATTAGTACATAAAATGATTGAGCAAATTTGCGCAAATGTTATAAAAGAGTTAATAGTACGTAAGCATTAAATACAGAGGCAAAAAAAATGTATACACTTGGAACACAGCGCAAATAGTCCTTAGGAAAGGTGACGATCAGCAGAAAATGACTACCTTTTTGCTCCTTAAGAGAAAAGAGCGTACAATATAAACATCAGAGCACAAACATTACTCAGACTCCTACCCCCAACGTACAAGAAAACGGCCATCGAGGAGGTCGTTGTCACGGCCCCGGACATGTTGCGTATAGTATACATAGTATACTAATATATACACACGCACCACCTTAGATTAGAGATAAGAAGAGGGACTTTCAAGTCGCGTTGGATAGTAAAGGAGGAGGAGACGATTTGGGAATTGCGAGTCAGGTGGACATACCTTTAAGCTACCGGGCTACCATTGGCTCTGCCGACCCGTCGGTCTTAAGTAATAACAAAAATAAATTATAAGTCCTTACTTAGTACCTATTCCAGGTCCACCCAACTGACCATAAACTTATGTTACTCTTCCTGTCAGATGACTTGACAGCTGGGCTACAAAGAATTACTGTAATAAAAAGTTCAGCACTCCATAATCATACTTGCTAGCAACAAAGAAATTTTTAAAGTAAATGGTATGTTTTGTGATGTTATTGACGCTATAAGTGACAGTAACTGCTTTTAATACAGAAAATCAGAAACTTAAAAGTGGAAACAGATACACAGAAATGATTTAAAAATACGTCATACGGCAAACTATTTATATCGATTATATTATTAAAGAGAATAAAAATATTTACAGACAGCTTATTGTGACGGTGTCAAAATAAAACTAAGTAAATTAAAATGATCAAGCCACATACGAGAGTACGTAGCTCGAATATAAATCAAAATTTGTTAGATAAGGCAAGCACTTAGAGCTTTATCGTTTCGAAAATCTAAGCTGGCTTTATTCAGGAGTTAAGATCTGTAGCCTACATTGACTTATAAACACCTTGTCTAAGCTCAAGAAATACATCTCGTCATTTTATGATAGGTTTTTGAAGTAAGACTATCTTTAGGTGATGCAACTTGGTGGGGGATCAATACGGCAAGAACGGATATGTATTCGTACATGCATATACATACTGCAACAATTAATATACGGAACATAAGTGAATCGACGGCCACCCTAGTCCAACTATTTACCTTGAGATACTGTCATATATATATATATACAGTAAATGTATAGAATTATGTATAATGCATACCGTATGTGTGTGTGTATGTGTATATTGCTTGCATGTAAGTGTGCCCGTATGTGTGCGTGTACTGTGTAAATGTGTGCTATTGTAACTACATGTATGTTTATACAATATACACATTATACGACGAGTTACTAAAATAAACAATTACCAAAAAATCATCGTCTGCTAGAAGGATTAATGCAAAATAAGCAAAATAACTTATGAAGATAATTTAAAATAGAAAAACAGCTGTTTTAAAGTTCTAATAAATGAATAATAAAGTAGGTCAGTGATCCGTTGGAGGCGAGGTGGAAAATTGTGTACATAATGAACATTAATTTTCTCTGTATGTTATTTCGTAAGAATCGCTGACTGTGCGTCAGCCTCATC
>JAPYYV010006965.1:0-16053 GCA_030522625.1 Copidosoma aretas | reverse complement strand
ACATGTAATGCAACATAATGTATAATATTTCTTATGTGGCCACTCAGGGTTCTACCCCACGGCCCACTAATAAAGTATTCTATTCTATTCTATTCTCTCATTCGAACCGGCGTCATCCTCTTAGCACGACATCAAACCCCACACACGCCGCACTCACACACACACATACACACCCGCACGTACCATCGATCCTCTCTCTTACTCTCGCGCGCTCTCTCTCTCATTCAACGAACGTGATCACTCATCACAGTCAGAAGAATCCACAGCACACTCGAATTACACAACACACGCATGCACAATTCCACACTCATGCCCTCATCCTTACATACACCCGCTCTACTCTATTCTCAACGTCGCTCTCAACTTCGCGGAACCCCTCCCCTAGCACACACCTTTCCCACATAGCACGAAACAAAAAGAAATCTCTCGAACGGCTCGGTTCTCGCAACACACATACCTACTCCGTCGCTCGACTAAACGTTTCTTGTCGCCCCCTATACCCGCTTCCCGCACATCTACCCACGCACACGCACGCGACTTCTCGCAATCCCGGCACTGGCTACTTACGCGCGCTACCACCTGAAAACGAGCCCCGTCCTCGGCAACCTCGCTCCTCGTCCTCGTACCCCCGGCTCGCTTCCTGGCTCGACTGCCACCCAGACCCCTCGTGCCCCTCGAACGGCCGCTGGATCTCGGCAGCTGACGGCAGGTGTCGGTTAGCGGACATCGTGGGCAGCTGGACGACGCGACGGACGGCAGCGAAAGACAAGATGCCCATGCAGCAGGGATGCGGGAAAGGCCGATGTCGCAGGAAGTCGCTCCTCGCAGTTCGGCAGCCAGTGGAGAATTCTCGAGACGAGCTGGCCGGCTGGCTCGCGTAGGCTTGGAGGTCGTTCAGTGTCGTTTCTGTCTCTCTCTCTCTCTCTCTCTTTCTCCTACTCTACGCCGCTCGCGTTCTACTCGAACTTATCTCCACTCACACACATGCACATACGTACTCGTACTCATACTCATCCCGGCGCAGTACAATTTTAATAAGACACAGTGTACTAGCATTAATAATAACAATAAAATAGTAAAAGACGTACATTCGGCCACTCTAGGTAAAAATATACATAAATATATATATGTACATATACATAATCAAACACCCAGGAAACTCGAACACTTATTTGCACTTAGGCTTACTTAATTTCAATCGCTTATCCCTGTCAGTCTTCCTTTACTCTCACGCATAAAACAAATAAAAGCACAGAAACACAAATAATTAATACACAAAAATCGCTAAAATAATTAAAGTTTGCCAAGTATGATTCTGGTGCTCATGGCTAAAAGGAGAAAAATGACCTCGTCATAATATTATGCATCGTACTTGTTTACTTGATACCCATTTTCGGAAGGTAGTAAAAAAATAAATTATCTGCTATTATATTACTCATTGTCCTTGTTTATTTGACACCCACATTTGAGAGGTTGTAAAATAAACGATCCGCTTTTTACGTCTTGCCACCATTTTTAAATATAATAGTGAATCACATTTTACTGTATTTCACGTATCGTATTCTCTTATTCAATACCTATATCATCGGGGTCGTAAAAAAATAGATTATTGGTCATTTTGTTTTAACCGCCAGTTTAAATTAAAAATGGTTCAATACGTATTAAACGTATTAAACGTATTGTGTACCTGTCGCTTCTTTGGTCCGTCCAAGACTCTACCCTCGTTCCCTCCTAGCTAACTCTCTCCTTTCTCCTGCTACCACTCTATGGTGGGCCCACGTAAGAGAGGGGACGCATGGACACATGGCTACGCTATGTGACACGTCCAAGGCCGTGACGTCGACGCCCTCGACGACGCTGAGTCCTGTAGCTGCTAGCTTGTACCTGTGTGTATGTATGTGTGCTGTGATGTGTTATGTTGTTCGCGTTGCCTGCGTCATTCCACACTTATTTTTCCACTCCCTAAGAGAGGCCGCTGCTCTCTTTACATCTTATTTATCGCTCCGCCCTCTCATACTTCTCTCGCGTGTATTTTGTGTACGACATATTTCGTTTATGTTCGCGCTCTTCCTTCTCTATAATAATTATTCAAATATTTGTAAACTTAGTACTATCTTACAATTTATTTTGTTTTAGCACACATTTTCCTTATCACTAGTATTTTTTACCTCTCCTTTTCTAAATCTTTTAACGTTTTTTTCTGTTATAATTATTATTGATGCTACATTTATATTATTAACACTAATTTCATCTTTACGTTTATTGTATTTCCCAAATATTTTAATTTACTTCGCCTGTACGACATTATACGCTTAATTATTCATCAAACTTTTTTTTTTTTTTTCAATTTATTCATGCATTGCGATTACTTTTGATAAAGTGAGATCGTTCACTATTGATAATTCTTGTCGTTTCATTGCAGCCGGAGGACTTGCTCGCACTTGTATGACGATTGATTGTGGTGCCGTGGGTCTCGTTGTATTGATTTTTCTAGCTGTAGAAATCTTTTCACGTTCGCGCTGCTTGTTATGTATTCGTATGTTGGCTGTAGATATGCTACTACGTCCGTTGCCTTCAACGCTATTTGTTCCGCTGGCAACGGTGATATTCTGAGGAGATCTAAATTTTCTTTTGTCACCAGTGGTATCTCTACGTAGTATATAATTTGCTCGTTAAATGCTAAGCTAGCTATATCCGCGACTTCCCCAATCTCCTCTTCTGTTGTTTTATTTTCTTCTTCCGAGAACTTGAAATCTGCGGTCTGAGCTGCTCCGACAAAATGTATGCTTCGGCTATAACCCCCAATGCTGCCCCTGGTAGACGCAACATGCCTTGACTAGCTAAGTACATTATATCCGTTGCTGTTCAGAATCTTACCACAAGTTTTTGGTTAATTGTTCAAACTTCCTCCCCATTTATGATACTCTATCGTGTCCCCCTATGAATTTTGTAACTATTTTTAACCCCTCTGTTATTTTTCCCGCTTTATCCTCGAATCTTTTTATTCTCTGAAGCTCTTGTTTATGGTCACCGAACGTTATAACCTTCAATTGTTCCCCAAGATACTAACTGTATCGGCTGTGTTATTCAGTTTCGACTCCACTTACTCTTGTATTTCCTTTTTTTCTGCCTCTGTCGCCTGTCCCTGAAGTATTTGCGCTGTTTCCATTCGACGACCAATTTTCCGACCCACCACTGTTCTGTGCGCCTCTCGTACGCTTAGTGCTTTACGTGTGGCCTGCTCTACTTGCGTTTCGCATTTATCTTCCTTTCTTAACGTTACTTTGCATGGCCACTTTGCTTGCCTTCTTGCACTCAGAAATGCATTTAATTCCTCGATTAATTGATTCCAATCCACGAACCATATCATTTTCAAGGTTGACGCGACTGATTGTACCGGACCCAAATTTTCTACTCATATTCCGGGATTGCTTTCAATAAATTCCACTTCTCCCGGTTGTTCTGTTACCGGCATGGCTCCTTTTAGCTGGGGTCTCGACTCATCGTGAATCCTTACGAATTTTTCGGGGTTCCTAGGCCCCTCTTTTGGCTGGGTGACCATATAGGGTGAGGGCGTCGCCGCTTCCCGTGCGACGCTATCTTTATCGTGGGAGTGTGAAGAAACATATTTCTATATTCTTTTTTTGATATACGATGATTGTACAGGGGAGACGGTACTAGGTGATAGTAAACCCGAACCCCTCACCAACCCCTTTGAGGGTATGTGAGTATGAATAAATAAAAAAAAAAAAAAAAAAAAAAAACTATTTCTCCTTCCAAGAGGTATTTTGTATTCAACTTTCGATCGATCTTTTGCATGTACTTGATTAATTGCGGCTATAGTTCTCATTTTCGTTAGCATCGTCAATAGTTCTTTTATTTATTCCTACGAAAATTGGGTGTCAGATCGCAGTTTCAAGCAAGACGGTGTTCCTGCTCTTTGGCCGAATACAAGCTCGTGCGGCAAGTAACCCGTACTCTCATGCTCTGTCATATTGTATGAGTGCAAACACATAGGTAGGTGTTTATCCCAACGATCATTTTGCTCTACGTACGCTTTTATGTATTCTGTAAGTGTATGATGCATTCTTTCGATTGCACCGTTCGTTGAGGGGTAGTATGCTGTGCTGCCTATTTTATCAATATTAAATAGTTTTGCTAGCTCCTCCATGCTTTTATTCATGAAGTGTGTGCCCCGATCCGACAGTAGGTGCTTTAGTGGCCCGAAATATGCTGTAAATTTCTCCATTACGGCTCTCACGGTTTCCTCAGCTGTCGCTCTCTTCACGGGTGCAAGGACGATTTATTTTGTGAGCCAGTCTTGCATGGATAGAATATGTGTACTGATTTGCTGAGGTTTTGTTGATTGGTCCGTAAAAATCTATAGAAATTTTTTGAAATGGTCTGCTTGGCGTATCTAAAATAAGCATGGCTTGCTTTGTTTTAACTCGGACAAGTTTTTTGGACTGACAAGATGGGCATCCCAAGACAACTTGTCTTACGTCTGGGCGCATGTTTCTCCAATAGTAGTCTTTTACGATCCTATTATAAGTTTAATTTACTCCCCTGGGTCCTGCTACTGCCGTTTCGTTATATTTCCTCACGATTTTGAGCCTTTGGTGTGTTGGTGGGATCACTAGCGTGTTCGTAAAGAGTACTGCTACCAATCTAATACCTTTAAATACTTTCTAAAAGGTATCGATAAAGTACCCTTATTGGGTTGGATTAAGGATTGCTAGATCTCTAACAAGTCCAACCGTTTTAATCATATTGGCCATTATTATTGCTTTGATTGCTTTGATACATTTTTCAATTGTAAACTTGATCGCTGTTTCTTCAAAGTATTCTTTTACGTACGTCTGCATAACCATTACTTTTCTCGCTTTTATCATCTTGGCTTTCCCTATATTCCTCTCTTCGCTGTTCATACGTGTCGAATTTATATATCCTCTTTCGTGCAAAGCATCCATCGTTTCTGTATTAGGTACTGTATCCGTTACCCTCATAAAAGCTATAATATCTAGGTACTTAAAGGGGCGCCTCACAGTGTAGAATTTTGGTTTTTTTTTCTTCAAAAATCGATAACTTGTAAACAAAACAAGATATCACAATAAATTTTTTTTTTAAATAAAGATTAAAAACAAGAACTATGCAAGTAATAAATAACGTAATAAACGTTTACATATACTCCCATTGAAAACAATATCAAAACAATCCTTTACATCAAAGTCTATCCACATAACCTCACAATATCCCCTAGAATCAAGTACATATTATAGAAAATTAAATATTTTATCGTGTCCATGATTTAAAACAATTTTATCAATGATTTTTGTCTGTATCATCATACTAAATTATAGTCATCCTCAAGTACTCGAAGAACAAAATTCATAATCTTAAAATTCCTAAAATTAGTTGTCATTACAATATAATACTTCTCATAACGAATGGAAAATTACTTATGATTTTTCAATAGTATTTACATCTTTTTTGATCAATAAATCGAGTTAAATTTATTAAAAAAATATAAGAAATGTTATGCAACCTAATTATAACTATAAAAAAAGCCATTTAACTGAAAATCAGGTTGTTCCCGATGACTGAATAAGTTGAAACGTGATATCGTTCAGAAAAGACTACAATGCAATTTACGAGGTAAGGATAATTTTTATAAGATGTTATTAGTTGTATAACATGATAATGAGACTAAATGTAAAACATGTTAGGTTATAATTGGATTTTTCAAGTCCCCGAGAATATCCATAATTCGGCATTAAACTAAAGTGTAGGGTTAAAGGATTTTTTTCATGTTTTTTAAATAATGACTACCTTTATGGAAACAAATTAATCGTCATTATTACTAGTTGTGCAGAATACTAGAGTTTTCATAAATTTTTAATTACAAAAAAATTCTTAAAATACTTTTAATATTGTTTTTTGCCCTTGTACGGCCTAAAGTATGAATATAAGAACACTTTATATGATACTTAATGTCTTTCAAGAGTTATTTACTAAAAGGGAAAGAAAAATTCGAAATGTCAGAATATATAAGCTAAGTGTCATTGTAACATTGATTCAAAATAAATCAATGATACAATTGTCCTCTTAAATATGATTCGTATTCCGAGACTTTGTACAAGAACAGTTTTTAAAGCATAATTTGGAAATTGTCAGGGTTAACGTCCTTCATTTCGACCGAACAAAAATAAGCACAGCTCTTTATGAAAAGAAATAATGGTATTTTTGTAGGATGATTATAAATTACAAACATACAGTAAATGGGGAAAAACCTGATTTTCAGTTTAACGGCCTTTTTTATAGTTTTAATTAGGCTGTATAACTTTTTTTTATATTTTTTAATAAATGTAACTCGTTTTATTCATAAAAGAGTATAGGAATACTATTGAAAAATCATAAGTTATTTTTCCTTCTGTTATTAGAAGTAAAACATTGTAATGACAACTAATTTTAGGAATTTTGAGGTTATAAATTTTGTTTTTAGAGTACTTGAGGATGACTATAATCTAGTATGATGATACAGACAAAAATCATTCATTAAAATGTTTGTAAATCATGGACACGATAAAATATTTAATTGCCTTTAATATTTACATGATTCTAGGGGATATTTTGAGGTTATGTTGATAGACTTTGATGTAAAGGATTGTTTTGTTATTATTTTTAATGAGAGTATATGTAAACGTTTACTACGTTGTTCATTACTTGCATAGTCTTTCGTTATCCGTTTCGCGCAATGCATCGTTTAAATCATTACTTTCCTTGCTTTCCCCCCTGCCTACATCGAGGTCGTCCTTGTCATTTTGCGTTGGCTGCTTGCCTTCCTTACCTTGCTCTTGAGTATAATCGCATGTGTTTACCTCGGGTTCGGTCGGTTGCTGTATTGCTCCTGACTGCGCTTTTAAATTTTTACCTCATTGACCCCGGTCTACCTTGTCGTCTTCACTGTATTCAACGTGGTAATTTTCGTGGGGCTCGCGGTTCGGTTTGCTAATTGGTTTCTTTTTGTCGGATAGTTGTATGATGGGTGTGTAGTGTGCGCTCTTACCCACGCCTTTTAGATGCATGTGATAGAACCCCTCAACATTTTATATGTAACGTTGGTATGTAACGTTGGTTAATGCTAAGTGTACGCAACATTTTTTTTGAATTCATTCGACAATATGTGTTAGCAATAACAATTTCCATAGCTTGTTTGTGATTTGAGCATTTTCTCTGTCATCTCTGGTTCTCTATATTTTCGTAACCATTTTGAGTCACGTAAAATAGCGACGGTAGAGATGTCAAGATACAATAAACATATTAAGGTGTGAAACAGGCAGTTTTCGGGTGGGTCGTGCGGTAACCCCGTTATTTTAGTAAATGCTACGTCTGGCACAGCACATTTATTCATTTCTCTTCGTGTTTTATCGTTTAAAAATTCCAGCCACCTATCTGGGAGTATAGTTTTCTCTATTGGGACATTAAATTCTACTTTTATTTGTCCCCTGCATTGTTCTAGTGGGCTTTGTTCGCTCACACTATGCGTTGTTTCGCTCTCTTTTTCGGTCACATCGTATGGTGCCCTTTTCTTTGGGCTCTCATACGTCGATTCTCATACCCGGTTTGCCTTGTACGTCATGTCGTTTGATATCACCCATTACTGGTGCCCGTAATTTGTCTGACCTACCCTCTAATAGGTCGTGTATGTTTGGCTCTTTTTTTGCTTCTATTCGCTGGTTGCAGAACGGGTGCTGCCCTCATTCCCCATGTTAAATCTTATTAGACAAAAAGTAGTATAAGCGGCCACTGTTGACCGATGCGAATGAAATTCCATAAGGCTACGTGTTAAAAGTACAAGTGGCGCCAGCCGTCCCATCCGCCATCATGCAACCAGCGAATACCTGGCGTGGCGGTATGCTTTATTTTTGTAGTTTCTGAAAGATTTTTGGGCCCACGTTCCTGATCTTTTGTGTCTTCTACCGTGTTTGGGTTCGAAATTTGTGGCGTGTCGCAGTTGGCTGTTATTATTTCTTTTGAAGGCTTGAATATCTGTGGTGTAACCGATAACTGCGGTTTTTGTCAGTGCAGTCTGTCGAGCTGTTTCTCTCGTATGTTTCGCAACTTCTTCCTCATCTGTACTACTGTCAGTGTACTTATTGTTTTCACCCCTTTTTTAATTCCTGATTTTTTCATTATGAAACCCAATTTTGCGTCAGTTTGTCCCTGCGAAATGACTTATTTCCCGGTGTGTTTGTTATTTCTGCAGCTTTCTTCCCATCCTTATTATTTATTTTACGTACTATATATTTTTTTGTACGCCTTTGTTAACGCACTGACCGTCGGCGTCGCACAGTGGGTTATTTCAGGTTTTAAGTGTCAGAAACCTAATATCTTACGAAGGAAAAGAGGTAATCAAAAAATTCTTTTTGGAGCTTAAAGCTCAGATGATGTAGAATACAGGAAAAATATTAAAAATCTAAGACCGTTGAATCCTAACCTCAAATTGTTAAAGAAACTTCTAAAACGGAAAATAATTTTGCCAAACAATCATTAATATGCCTTACTAACCTCTATAGCTCACGTTTCTTGAACATAGATTACTAATCTCACTAAGTATTTGATATAATACTATCTAACATAACCTCAAAGTAAGAAATTTTTGGTTGTAAGTGTCAGAAACCTAATATCTTACGAAGGAAAAGAGGAAATCAAAAATTTTTTATTGGAGCTTAAAGCTTAGATGATTTAGAATACAGATAAAAAATATTAAGAATCTTAGACCGTTAATTCCTAACTTCAAAATATTAAAGAAACTTAAATAACGGACAATAATTTTTCCAAACAATCATTTATATGACTTATTAACCTCTATAACTCACGTTTCTCGAACATAGACTACTAATCTCACTAAGTATTTGATATAATACTATCTAACATAACCTCAAAGTGAGAAATTTTGGGTTTTAAGTGTCAGAAACCTAATATCTTACGAAGGAAAAGAGGAAATCCAAAAATTGGTTGAAGGTGAATTAAAACTTAATGGAGAAAGGAATTTGCCTGACCGATTACAACGACAAAAACTTAAGTGCAAGTAGTTATTTCAATATAGTTTTGTGTACATGGGGCTTAAAGTTAAAAAAGTTGCATAGTGCGGTTTAAGGACATTCGAAAGCTAGATAAGTGCATAATTAATTAAATACTTCGTGATAAGAGTGACAAGATTAACAAAGGATGGAAATGAAGGTAATTAAGAAATTTTTTCGATTTTTTGACGTGTAATAAATGGGCTTTCTGGTAAACTGATTATTTTGGTGGTTGGGATCTTATAATTGAGATTTTCTTTAAATTTTTTCTTGCTCCTTATTATCCCTGGCTTATGCTTCAATAAAAACTAACAATTTTTGTTTCATTTTCCTCAAGATATTATTTTTTTGACTCTTAAAATAAAAAATTTTCTATTTTTATCTTATGATAGATTGTATTGTATCAAATAATTAGTGAGTATGATCTATTTTTAAGAAACGAAAGGTATATAGGTTAATAAGTCATACTAATGATTTTTCGGCAGAATTCTTCTGTATTTGGAGTTTTTTCAGTAATTTTAAATGGTCGAAGATTCTTAGTATTTTTCCTGTATCCTACATCATCTAAGCTTTAAGCTCCAAAAAATTTTTTTTGATTTCCTCTTTTCCTTCGTAAGATATTAGGTTTCTGACACTTAAAACCTGAAATTTCTCACTGTGAGGTTATGTTAGATAGTATTATATCAAATACTTAGTGAGATTACCAATCTATGTTCAAGAAACGTGAGTTATAGTGGTTAGTAAGTCATATTAATGATTGTTTGGCAAAATTATTTTCCGTTTTTGAATTTTTTAAAATAATTTGAGGTTAGGATTTAACGGTCTGAAATTTTTAATATTTTTCTTGTATTCTACATCATCTGAGCTTTAAGCTCTAAAAAAATTTTTTTGATTACCTCTTTTCCTTCGTAAGATATTAGGTTTCTGACACTTAAAACCTGAAATAGCCCACTGTGCGTCGTCCCCTCCGACGCTGTAAAAATCGGTCTCGCACATTATTGCACACTTCAATAGCTCGACCTCAGGTACCGGTATACTAAATGCTTTATTAAGCGTGATAATACACTTCGCATAAATTTTACCCTCGTTATTAGTAGCAACAAAATTTACAAACAATATTCCCTCTTCCATTTTCTGTAAAGAAACCCAACCAACATTAACATTTTCGCTCGTTTCCTTTACACGACCATATATCACTTGCCTTGTTCTGGCTGGGATCTCGAGCCTTTCTGGCTCTAATCTACTTTTTGTGCCTCCTAATTGCAAAATATTTTGCTCGGCACATTTGCGACTTCTATATGCTTTCAACAAGTCCCACCCTATAATGCCTTCTACATCTATCGGGAAGTCACGTGGTACTACAAGGCCGTTAAGCGGTACATCTACTATACCTAGTGTGCTAAGCTCGCCGTGCGTCCCTTCAACAATTTTAACTTGAGTCCTTTTATCGATGAAAGAGTTCGGAAGGATGTCTTCCTTTATAATTGAAATTTCCGCGCCTGTATTCGCGTAAAATTTTACTTTTCTATTTCGTAGCTTAGATTCTCTCATAAATACTGAGGGAGGATTGATACCTGCACGAAGAATGTTTATAGTTTTGCGAGCGAGTTCTTTTCTACTGTGGTTTTGCTCTTCTTCCATTCGAGGCCTGTTTGGAGGTGACTTGTTGTATCCTATCGTATCTGCACGCGCGATTAAGTTTTTTATCTGCTTGTCGGCTTAGCGCGATTCATTTGCCAAATTGTCCCTGAACTGCGTTGGGTCTGTATTTATTTCGTATACTTCTGTCTGTTGTTCTTCTTTCTTTTTAAGCTACAATCTTTCTGTCCTAGCTGCGTTTGATTCTTCGTTTATTGGGCCATGAGCGGTGCTTGGGGAGTTTGCCGAGCATCTTGGCAGTTTAAATTCCCCGAACGGGGCTTGTCTGCTCTTGTTTCCTGCGAGTAATTTCTGCGTTCCCTGTCTTGGTTTTTGCGATGCTGATTATAACCGCCATAATTATTACCCCAGTTTGTATTATTGTTTCTTCCGTTTTGATTATTAAAGTTTTTATTAGCCCCGCTTAGTCTGCTATTGTAATTACCCCTGTATTCGTTCTGTGACCGCTGATTCGTATAATCATTGCTATCATCGCCATTATTTTTTTAATAATTATTATTAGCATTTGTTCCACATACCTTGACGCTGACCTATTTGTATTTGGGGATCGCATTTTCGCTTCCTCATATAACGGTGGCCAAATTTTTTCACTGATTATTCCTGGTTTCATCCTTTTCAACAATTTCATAATGAGAATACGATGTTTCGTATTCACTTTTTCCCAATCCGCTTGGCTTTCTGTACTATGTTCTAAAACTACGGTCAGACTTTCTGCCATTGTTTGCTTAATGAAAATTCCATCAGGTTCTAATGACCTACACCGTCGCTACGGCACGAGATCAACCCTGTTCCGCGCTATAACTTCCTATAATTTATTCTAGTTATCCCTTTTCTGCCTAATCCCCTTACGAGTCGAAACTGCTTGCATCAATTTATCCCAACTAATTATCATTATGACCACAGCCCTATTAAACAAGTGACTACTCACTTTGGTAACACGCCTTTAAACAAACCAAAAAAAATCGGGGCGCAATCCGAGACAACGAATGTTTTTATAATTACACTAACCCGAACAAGCTCTTATTTTTATAACCCCGGGGCGGTATAAATGGATTCGAACGTGATTTCACTCCAGTTACCTGGTATTTCCTGCCAGGATTATCACGATCAAGATGCTTCCGTACATTATGGTCCAGTGCTGTCCCTGTTGATAGTTTTCTGGGTGTATTTCTTCCTGATGATGCCGATCTTCTGGCAGCGTCTCTGTCCACGGCCGCTTTACTGCAATTATAACTGTCTCTCGACTGTAGTCCTTATTTCTCGTGGCACGATACCATCTGTATTTACCAAAAATCGGTAAAAAAAAAAGAATCGAACTACCGTTCGTAAAAAAAATAAATCCTATTATTTCATCCAATTTAATCTGACCAGGAGGGTTCCAACGGTCCCTCGGGCGTTGCTTTGCACGACTGCCCTGGAGAGATGCAAATTTGTGTCGAAAACTACTATTTTCGTTAAAAAATCTGCCTTCTCCTTTATTCTCAACCGTTTAGGCAACTTTTTTTTAATAAAAAGGACGGCCTAGGATTTGACGAGTGACTGATACTTTCGTGTTTGAGTTCAACATAATCTTAAAAAAAAATGTTATAGTTGAAAAAATCAAAATAATACACGCATCCTTAGGAAATGTCACATTATATTGTGTTTGCTATGTAACCTAATGATTAAAAAATTGTCAAGGCTACAGCTTAAGACCACAGTCGGTTCTACAGATGCAATAATCCTTTCACAACCTAAAAATGTAATATTTTTTATTTTAACAATCATTTTTCTTAATAAATTTGCTTGTTCCTCAAATCTCAACCGATTCAAACATTTTTTTTTTTGAAGTAAAAGGGAGGGCCTAGAATTTGACGAGTCACTGCCACTTGGTTGTTTAAGTTCAACATTACCTGAAAAAAAATGTTATAGCCAGAAAAATCAAAATAATACATGTATGCTTAAGAAAAGTCCCAGTATATTGTTTTTGTTATTAACCTAATTATTTCACTAATTGTAACCTAATAATTAATAAATAAATTAACAAATAACTAACAAAGGAAACAACTCAACTTGACTGTAACCAAACAACCAAATAGATTTCAACACAATAACCCAGAGAACAACAAACAATTGAATAAAAGATTATGTTGTGGTGTGAATAATATTACTAAAATTTTTAATCAATGATGAGCAACGGAAATAACTCCAAGCAACTTACACCAAATAACCCAATCGACTTTACCCTAATGACCCAGAGAACAACAAGCAATTGAACTGAAATATATGTATTGTTAAAAATAAAAATAAATAATAAAAAAAATTTGAAGAACGAGCAATACAATTAGCCTTACGCAACTTCAACCTAATAACCCAGTAGACCTAATAATCCAATAAACCTCATAATTAGGGGACAATAATTAATTAAAAAAAAGTAATTTATTGTTATAAATAACTTTATAAAAAAAATTAATGGAACAAGCAAAATATACTTAGTAACTAAAAGCCCTTGACTTTCAGCATTGTGCTTAATATTTTTTATTGTTAGGAAAAATATTTATATCTTTAATAAAATACCCATTTACCCAATACGTTTAAGTATCAGTACTTTACTTTATTACACACATTTTTTTTCATCCCGAGCAACTAGTTTTACGTAACTAAATACGATTAATTCTCTGAACTTTCGATTGTTGAATAAATTATTAATATCCAATGTAAATAAGACCCAGTGATTCAATATGCTTGATTGTCTGCACTGTATATTGTTTAATAAATTATGTGTATCCCACGTAAATAATACTCATTAACAAAATACGCTGTAGTGTCTACGTTTCTGTTGATAAAAACATTATCTATATCCCGAACTACTGATCCTATGTAACCCAAACTGGTCGACCGTCTGGACTTTCCATTTTTATTTGAACTATTATTTTTTTTAGTAGATACTAGCTTGTTTTACTTTTGTGCCCGAGTCTCGTATATTATTTTTCTTGCCGAGGGCGCAAAGTGCAATTTTGCGCCCGTGGGCACACTTTGGGCCCGAGAAATTACTTTGCGCCCTAGGGCCGAAAAAATTTTTCTGCCCGTGGGTGCTAAGTGGTTTCAAAGGCCCAAAGTGCGGCCTGAGGGCGAAAAGGCTCTGCTGCACTTTGGGCCCATGGTAAGAAAATAATATTAATTGACTTAGTAAGCTTAAGTCTCTGCACTTACGTTTATGAATCATCTGCATTCTAAGTAATAGGTCCCAAGTTACTTAAAACACTTAAGTGTCAGTACCTTAGTTTATTTAACAAATTATCTTCATCCCAAGTAACTATTTGCAAGTAATCCTTCATGCTACAGTGTCTACTACTCTTGTCAACAATCTTTTTAGCTCAGTTTTAGGCAGTTGATCACCAATAATTTAATAGGCTCTAACGTGTGCACTTTTATTTATAACCAATGGATTTATAGCATAGACATTCAATCTTTATGGTCCCAATATCGTCAACTCTTTTCCTTTTACTATAATAATTTATTCGTCAAAATCATAGGTAATCAGTCATCAGTAAACCTACTGGCTTGACTGTCCGCATTTATATGTAAATTAATTTTATTCAAACGTTTCTAGGCAGCTCTTTGTCAGTGACTTAATTCGCTCACTTAATTAGCCCTATCTGAAATATCGTCGCTGTTTTGCACTAAAATCATCGATGGTTCAATTTCGAAATCATTCACGATGCATCGATAAATCATTTTTAAATCAATAATGAATCTAATATGATTTTATCTGGTACATAATTTTATATTTTTGGGTGTAAAAGTTTATCGTCTATTTTATGTCATGTCATGAGCAAAGCACAAGTTATAAAGCTTGTAATCAAAACAAAGAAGCAACAAGTTTTAAAAACACAAGTTATGCAATAAATTAATGTTCGAATGCAATACAAACTACATATAGGGAGCATTATATAATCTATAATGTGGAACAATATTCTAGGTAAGTAATAAGTTTATCGTACAACTGTTGTACGTTTAATGCAAATAATATTTTTCTCCGATTCTAAGAATAATTTTTTTATAAAGTTTCGATTTAGAAGTTATGTCTGATTGAAAAAATAAAAATAACGTTAAAAGTATATTAAAAAATTACGTTAATGTACAGTCTGAATCATATTGGAAAATAAAAATACTTAATTGTAAAGAAAACCTTTGTCAAGCTAAAAAAAAGTTAACTTATAGGTTATGATGGATAAACTATTATCTTCAGAATCTACTGTAGTTTTAAGATGTGGAATTGAGTATTTTGTAATAATTTGGTTACATTGCAAACATAATATGTTGTGGATTTTCTTAAGTGCACATGTATTATTCTAATTTTTCTGGCTATAACATTTTTTTTAAGGTTATGTTAAAGTTAAGCAAGAAAGTGACAGTGACTTGTCAAAGCCTAGGCCCATTCTTTTATTTAAAATTAAAAATGTTTGAATCTGTTGAGATTAAAAGAGCAAGCAGATTTTTAAAGGAAAAACCATTGTTGAAATTTAAAAATATAAAATTTCTTAGGTTATCAAAGGTTTAATTGCATCTGTAGATTCGATTGTGGTCTAAAGATGTAGCCTTGAGTTTTTTGCAATAATGAGGGTACATAGCAAACAAAATGTACTGTGACTTCTCTTAAGGATACATGTATTATTCTGATTTTTCTGGCTATAACATTTTGTTGTTGAGGTTATGTTAAACTTAAACAAGAGAGTAGCAGTGACTCGTCAAATCCGAGGCCTTACCCTTTATTAAAAAAAAAAAAAGTTCAAATCGGTTGAAATTTGTGGAGCAAGCAAATTTTTCAAAGAAAACCATTGTTTAAATAAAAAATAAAACATTTTCAGGTTATAAATAGTTTAATTGCATCTGTAAAATGAACTGTGGTTTTAAGATGTAGCTTCGAGTATTTTGTAATAATTAGGTTACATAGGGAACACAATATATTGTGACTTCTCTCAACGATACATGTATTATTCTGATTTTTCTAGCTATAACGTTTTGTTGTTGAGGTTATCTTGAACTTAAACAAAAAAGTGGCAGTAGCTCGTCAAATTCCAAGCCCTCCCCTGTATTTAAAAAAAAGTTTCCAAATCGGTCAAGATTTAAGAGGGCAGATTTTTTAACAAAGTAAGTGCTTTTTGCACCACTATGCGCGGTCTCAAATCTTCAAAAATCAACTTAGAATGTGTGACAAAATGTCCAAACCGAAATGTCCAGACCGAAATGTCCAAAGCCCGAAATGTCCAAACCGAAATGTCCAAAGCCTAAAATGTCCAAAAATTAAAAGATTTTTGTTATTTATTCA
>JAPYYV010006964.1:0-14162 GCA_030522625.1 Copidosoma aretas | reverse complement strand
TAAATGTATTAAGCTGGACTTTTTTCACTGTTGTCGTGTAATTATACTTTTTAGAAGGTATTTTGCAGGTTAATAAGTCTCTTGTACACATTATTTATGGATAATTTTACGTGTTCCTCTACAGGTACAGTTTTTGCATGATGCACCAGAAGTGGAACCACATAAGACAGCTGATGATAACAGTAAATAATGTGGTTTTTAAGATATTCATAAAGCTACTTCATAATTATCATTTATCAGTGACAGTCCAACAAAGATTAAATTACAAAATTCGATTATAAAAATATTTTTAGAAAATTGGTTTTCTAACCTCAACTACTGCTTAGTTTACTGTTATCATTATACTTTGATAATTTCATCGGCAAATGATAAATATCGTGTTAAAATTTGCATAAACAGTGATTACTTGATATTGTTTCACTTCTGGGTCCTAGGTCGTTCCGTAACCGGACAACCTTAGCAAATGGTGTTTCACTACTGGATCCTTTGAACCTTTTACCAAATAATTTTTTTTTAATTATTTAAAAAGGTTAGTTAAACTGTTCCATTTCCAACCACCCAAGGAATCACAGGACTGAACAACAGAAAATTTTTCATTTTGCTTTTTCGATTGTATTACTTTAAAAAAGTGTATATTTTGACTTAGGTTTCCGTATCTGTTCCACTACTGGGTACTTTACCTTAGCTGTCAAAAGCAGAATCTAAGACCGTTCATTTGAGCCTTAAAAGACCCCAATCTGATTAACGCAGCGAGTTCTACAATCGTTTAGATACAAAAAAGTATGGATCACGTGGTTGACACTGCCATTTTTCATTTTATAGCAAACAAAAAATTTCTGCGTATAGCTTTTAAAAGTAAGATAACAGACCATTAAATCAAGCCTTTGTAGACCTCAATTTGATGGATGCAGCCAGTTTTAAAGTCGTTTTGATAAAAGAAAATGTGTAGGTTACGTTGTTTAGGCTGACATTTCTGATTTTATGACGAAAAAAAGTTTCTCACATACAGCTTGTGAAAGTAGGATCTGGGACCTTTCATTAAAACTTTTATATGATCACCCATATCTGATAGAAGCAAAAATTTTTACAATAGTTTTTCTGAAAAAAAAAAAAGGGTTGATCACGTGTTATAGGCCGTCATTTTGGGTTTCATGGCGAACAAAAAATTCTTTAACATAGCTTTCGAAAGTACAATCTAAGACCTTTTTTTTAGGTTTCTGTAGACATAAATCTGATTGATGCAGAATGTTTTACAATAGTTTTACTGAATGAAAAGTGTCTATCACGTGGTTTAGGCCGCCATTTTGGATTGTGAAGCAAACAAATAACTTTTCACCTATTGCTTTTAAAAGAAGGATTCATGTTCTTTCATTCAAATCTTTGGAGACCTTAATCTGATTAATGTAGCGAGTTTTGCAATCGTTTTATTGTAAAAAAAAAGTTGTAGGTCACGTGGTTTAAGCAGCCATATTAAAACCAAAATTTTAATTTACTTTAATCACCACACAGCTGACAGGGGCAAATTTGTTTTTTTTTTTTCAAACTCGAAAGGAAAAAGGGATGATCAAAATATTTTTTTTGGAGCATAAAGCGAAGATAATAGCAAATAAGGAAAAATTGTAGAGATCTATAAAACGTAAAATTCTAACCTCCAAATCAATAGAATATCCACAGAAAAAAAAAAATTTGGAACACAATTTTGAAAAAAGGCTAAATTACCGTTATAATGATTATTCTTCGGAAATACAATACTTTTATGACAAAATAGTAGGTCTCATTTTCTTTAACATAATCTAGAAGCCTGAAATTTTGAATTTTTACTGTTAGAAACCTAAAATCTTGCGAAGGAAAATAGGTTATTCGAAAATTTTTTTTTTGGACTATAAGCTGAGATATTAGCGAATGATAAGAAACTGTAGAAAATTGTAGAACGTTAAATCCGTATTTTCAAATTCATAGAATATAATAAAAAAAAAAGTTTTTTAGAACAGAATTTAAAAAAAAAAGGCTAAATCACCGTTACAATCATTATTCCTTGAAGATACAATACTAATATGACAAAATATTAGGTCCGATTTTCTCCAACGTAATCTAAAAGCCTCAAAATTGCGAATTTTCACCGTTAGAAACGCCAAATCTTGAAAAGGGAAATAGTTAATTAAAAAACTCTTGTTGGAGCATAAAGCTGGGACGATAGCGAATAAGAAAAAACTATAGAGAATTTCAGAACGTAAAATCTTAACCTCCAAATTAAGAGAATATCCTTTAAAAAACTTTTTTAGAACTGTATTGTAGAGAAAAAGTTTAATGACTATTTATCTAACCTTGAAGCCTGAAATTTTGAATTCCTAGTATTAAAAAACTTTAATCTTAAGAATGAAAAGGAACGAACCAAAAATTTTCATTAGGAATAGGAGCTTATTAAGCTGAATTCATTAATAATGAGGAATCACTATACAGGTTGTCAGAAGCTCGAATTTGGTGAAAAAACCTAAATATAAAACAAATTTCTGCGGAAAATGAGAAAAAGAGAGTTATTTACCCTTACCATTTTTGTTTCTTTAATATGTTTTACTTCTCTTGCGAAATAAGTATTTTGAAACCCTTAAACATAAACTTAGATTTTGAAATTCCGTTTCGAATGTTACAAACTTGACATCTTGAAAACTAAGTAAAATAATTAGTAAATGTAAGTTGAAGCTCAGAGCTGAGAACATAAACAATGAACACAATTTAGAGAGAATTTCTAAACGTTTAATTCTAACCTTTGGAATATATGCGCTCACAATGTAACAAACATAACTTAATTAAAATCTCAACTTTTGATTTTTTATGAACAATAATATTATAGCTAGTGCTAAATATCAGGTGATCTTTTTCATATAATTTTGTTGTTAAATTTTTTAGATACCAAAGCTTGAAAATATTTAAAAAATAACTTTAATCCCTCCTAATTTCCAACCAATTTTCAATGTTTTTGGTTTATTCTCATCCTTGAACAAATTAATTGGGAGTCATCACGAAAAAAATTGCAAAAACTTAGACACATATCCCAGAAAATTCAATTGTTTATTTATTTTTTGTCTTCTATATGAACAATGGAATTTTATAGTTAACCAATCCAAGTGTTTGCAATTTTTTTCGTGATGACTCCCAATGGATTCGTTAAAGGAAAACAATGAGCCTAAAAAATTGAAAATCAGATGTACATTGAAAAAGATTTAAGTCATTTTTGAATTTTTTTCAAGATTCGGTATTTGAAAAATTTTGAAACAAAATTTTATGAAAGAAATCGCATGATCTTTAACACTGGCTATATTATTGTCAAGTTAAAAGATACATATAACTTTTAATAAACATTCAAAAGAAAATATTCAAAATATGTACTACATAGGAATGATGAGCTACCTTGAGTTTACTTGTAATATTTCATTTCTGCTTGATTATTCTAAAATACTGTTTATCAATTTTGCAATATGTTCGCTCTTTTTATCTTATCATTTTTAGTTCCTCTGCAACCTCTCCTATTATATTAGGTAAACTATCTTTTTTTCTGTGATATTAATTCGACCTTGATTAATTATTTGATACAAATATTTCTCTTTCATGCCCTCTAGTCTTATTTAATACTCATATTTTTTACTTTCTGTCCACATTATTATTTTCTTAAAAGCTGCTGCTTTTGTTCCTTTCTTTCTTTCTCGTATGATATTGCCTGCATTTTTAAAGGTCATAGAAGATGATCAGACTCGTTTCTAGTTACTACTTTTTAAGTTTAACTGCTCTACAGTCCTCCATCTTTACCTCCAATACAAGATTAGAACTGATTGCTCTGCTTCTCCTACATCAGTTATCTACCCCTCCCACTTTCCTCTTGCATACCTATTCTTGATTTAAACAGTTTCTCGCCTCCAGGGTTCGGATCTTCTGACTTTCTTTGGCTACAAACATTACTGTCTTTTTGCATGTGCTCCCATTCCATCCTATCATCTCAATCGTAAGCTGTTATAAATCCACTTTCTACTCCTAGTTCAATTTATGTTAATTATTGTAGCGCACATAATCCGAAGAGTTTTGATGAAGTAGTTGAAAGTTTTGAAACTTATTATTGTAAAGAAGCAATGAAAAAATCAATTGATCGTGTAATAAAAATAAAACTCGGATATTAGTAGACAAACCAAATGATAAGAATTTTTTGATGGAAAATGGGTTTATTCTAAAAAGGATGAAGACGAAATCAAATCTAGGTTAGTTTTAACACTAAAAATTTAGTGAAGACATTTATTCTTCAGTAGCTAAGATGCCAACGTTTAAGACCTTTCTATCGTATTGTTGCCAAGTAGGTATAGTTATTGATCAGATGAATGTTGAAACGACATTTTTCAATGGTCAAGTAAAGTCTGAGACGTATATCCTACCTCCTCTAGATTTTGATAATAAATCTAATAAAGTATTTAAATTGCAAAAAGCTTCATATAGTTTGAGAGAAAGTCTTACAGCTTGGTTTAAATGAGTTGATGGATTTATAAAAAGTTTAAAATTTTAAATGGTAAAGTTGATCATTGTTGAAAAAGTATAGAAATTTTATTGGCGAACTTTTGCATATTAGTTCAGGCACGAGACCTGATATAAATTATAGTATTAACTATTTAAGTAGATTTTAAAGTATTTGACGAATCACATTACAAGTATGCAATGAGAATTTTGAAGTATTTATACCTTACAAGAGATTCGAAACTGATGCATGAGAATAATGAAAATGTAAATGCTTTGGATTGCTTCGTTGACTCAGATTAGGCGGGTGATAGTATAGATAGAAAGTCTACATCTGGCTATATAATAAGATTTTTTGGTAATGTGAAAACGCGTAAACAAAGTAGTGTAACAAAATTGCTGACTTCGACTAAATATGTTAGTTTGTTAGGATCTATGAATTAATTAAAAACGATGAAAAATTTGGTACAAGATTTTGATTTAAAATTGTACAAATCGAATTCATGACGATAATTTAGCCGTAATCATAGCTAAATTTGGTAATTTTACAAATTGTTCGAAGTATACAAAAGTTTTCTATTACTTTGTTAATGAAAATTATTTAGAAGATGAAATTGATATTGTTAAGATTAAATCATAAATTAATATTGCAGATATTTTAATGCAATCTCTTGGAGAGTTAAAGTTTGAAAAGTTTAGAAATATGTTTGACAAATTTGAGAAATAGGACCAGTATAAATGTTAGTAGGCGCATTGCGCATGTAATACATTTTTACTCGAGAATATGTATGCACATATCTCCCGATAGTATATAGTTGTAAGGATTTGA
Organism: Copidosoma aretas; assembly: GCA_030522625.1. Taxonomy (NCBI): domain Eukaryota; kingdom Metazoa; phylum Arthropoda; class Insecta; order Hymenoptera; family Encyrtidae; genus Copidosoma; species Copidosoma aretas. Next base: position 8,839 of record JAPYYV010006964.1, on the reverse strand, counting down.
CTGGTAGCTAGACCCCTGCCCCACCCCAGACGCTCTCTGGCCACCCGCGCCGCTAACCACCTCTAGCGGATTACGATTATTTCTACGTTATTTTAATTTATATTTAAAAATAAATCAGCCCCCCTTGCCCCTCTCGCCATCCAAACCGCCACTGGCCCTCCTTAGGCCTTCCTAAGACCCCTTTGGACCCGCCGGGGTAAGTTTTCTTACCACCTTGTCGTATGATGATCAATAAAAAAAAGTAACATCAAGAAATCTAAAAAGAAAACTAATATGGTTCAGCGTTAATTGTACAGTTAAAATTATAAAATGGTAGTAAAGATTGTTGACGTGCTCTTAGATAGTACACTTTATAGATCCATTTTACTTTTGAGGTATTACCATGGCACATTAGGTTTATCTGTACTTGGATCAATAACTAAAAACATAAATAAATCATTTTGAATAAATCAAGTAATAAATTTTACCTTAACATCCGAACAATGTAGCTCCATGAACTAAAATGAATTATGTATATTGCAATAGTAAATGTATATAATCATTTGTTGATAAAAATTATAAATAAAAAATTTTTTTCCAGACAATATTCGTCAATTCAATTGTATGATTTGACTCATTTTGAATGTAAATTGCTTTCAAGTTCTTACATCTCAGAAAAAATATACATTTGGCTGTGTGTAAAAAATTGTTTTCATAAATTATAATCTAACATTATTAAAACTTTGTCCTTAAGATTTGGTTATCATCATAGCAAAAGCGAGTAAAAATTAAAATGGTTTTCTGTAGAAAATAAATGATAATGAAGAATAATTATATCATTAGTATTTAAAGTGATTCTTGGAATAAATGCTTCATTTCCTAATTTCCTATATGGAAGCGTCCAAGCCAAGCGGGCCACTTGGCGATCGCAGCGACTTTTTCGCATAAAACACGTTCTGTTCAACTCGCTCACAAGCTCTGGGAAATCAACAGATTTTGAGCGGCTCTTTCAAATAGCGCTATTAGTTTTTACCAAAAAGATTTTCTTCTTAGTAAAAATCGAGTTTCAAGTTCAGGTTAGATTTTCTCAAAAAATGTATTCAAAAATTTTTTTTTTTACATCAGTTGAAAGTTTAACCGTTCAACAACATCACTGAAAAATTACAAGTTGGCGGGTCAACGGTTTGCAAATGAAGTCGTCGCCGCGTCGTCTTGCGCGACCGCGCGCCTGCCGCATTGTATTGCAGATGACGCACAGTGGGCCAGATAGCCCGAAAAATTATCAAAATTCGTGCTTCCCGCAAAATTTTATCCGATTTTAACGTTTTTGAGCTTATTTTGTTCGTAATATGATTACCAACAAAGATCCAAGAGCCTCAGACGTATAACGAATTTGTATATATATGTTTATTATGTATATACAGAGCAAATTAAGATAGTCGAAATACTCTGGATACATAGTAAGTTGTTAAAGTTAACCGATATGTACAAAATTCGGTATTTAAGGGTTTTGGGATCGCTGATCGCGAATCTGAGGTCAGATTAGCAAATTTCAAGTTGGCCGATCCAAGATGGCCGCAAAAATCTTTGAGAATTATCTGATTTGCTTTAACTTAGACATACAAATCCTTTTTGGGTCGCTAATTACAAATCGGAGTTCGATGATATCAAGATGGCTGATGCAAGATGTAAGACAAAATTCTCAAAATTTAACTAACTTGTAGCAAGCTTTGTTTGCGGGGGTGCCGAATGAAAAAAAGGCGTAAAACTTATGCACTTTCTGGGTTTTCACTAACAATGAATGGTTTTCAGCTTATTTTGATCGTAAGAATCCGAGTCACCTTGGACAGATAGCGATATGCTATATACATGTATCTACATGATCAGTTTCACAAAAAATTGAAATTCCTAAGCATGAAACTAAAACAAAAATAAAAATTATGGTTCAATAAAAAACATGCGAATTTCTTGTTTTCATCTTGAATGATGAAAATATGCTCGTGACATTTATATTTGTGATAAAAAGAATCTCAACATACAAAATATATATCCTAACACATACACATATCCATACACATATACATATTAATAAATGTATAGAATTTAACGTTCCATCAATCTATCCAAAACATCTAAAAAATCTTTTTCTACGTTTTTTTCGACATCTGGTAATAATTTAGTTTTATACCTTGTATACGTTGTATGCACCCATATTTGTGTATACATATACATATCTATACATATACTTATTTTTATGAATATATATAACCATATTTATTCATTTACGTACGTATGGGAGACATTACGTCGAAGAAACTACTCAGCTGTTTCTTGAAACTATCTTCTGCACTATTACTAAGATGTCATTAATCTGTTAGTATCTAAAAATTGTTTAAATATATTTTTTACACCCCCCTCCCACACACACATGTATATATATATATATATATATATATATATATATTTATAAACATGTATAACCATATTTATTCATTTATGTATGTATGGGAGACTTTACGTCAAAGAAACTACTCAGCTGTTTCTTGAAACTATTATATGCACTATTACTAAAATGTCATTAATCTGTTAGTATCTCAACATTGTTTAAATATATTTTTTTACACACACACACCCCGCGCATAGACACACACACACACACACACACACACACACACACACACATATATATATATATATATATATATTTGTATACATCTTTCTATATTATATAATTAAATAGTTTCAGGGCGAATACCAGCTCGCGCCTGCCTTCCCTCTAAATAAGGTAAATTTCTTGTCTTTTTACCGAGAAATTTAACCCTAATAAATTTGGGTTGACTCCCTCCCGCTCCCCTCAAGCTCCCGACCAGTAACTTCGTTTCGTTTCTCCGTGAATTTTAACTACACAATTACTTTTATAGATACAAACTATTTACTCACACTTTCTATACACTTTAGGTTTTAGATTTTTGAGTAAAGTATAAAATTAAAGTCTAATTCAAATAAGTCATTGAAAAAGTAACTATGCAATCTAAACTGGAGGAACGAACTCTCTTTAGTACTTAAATCTAAAGGAAGTCTAAAAGTTCTGTGAGTTACTGGGTGAGTTACTTGTTTTTCCAATTGATAAGAAATAGTCAATTAATATCTTGTATGCAAATTTTTTCTGGATCCACCAGAACCATCGATAAAAAAATTTGTTTTATCAAATTTTAGTATTTATAAAAAATTAGATTTTAATCATTGCTTGGTTCCGAAAAAATTTAATGGAATTTATGTTTGCAAAAGATAATGTCATCTTAGTCACTAATCAAATTTTATTTCTATCGATTCTGTTGGTTCTGGCAAGTTAAAATCTTGATAAGACATGTTTTTAGACATAAAAATTCCGTTAAGATGTAGAAGAGCTTTATTTTCGTCATCTTTACAATCTTCTACAAAAGTTTACTTTATTCATTCCAAAAAATGCTACTTAAAAAATTTTCAAACTATACAAAAAATATGCGAAATTGAAAAAGTAGCATAACGTTACAAACTTCTTTGAAAATGATATCTATTTGATAATCATGTTCTACTAATCCTATAGAATAGCTTTTTTTTTTAAAGTATCGTATGTGATGTTTTCAACTGTTTTCAAATCTGTAAAAGATGTTTTATCTGCTACTGTATAAGTAGGTATCAATACTAATACCTTTTTGAAAAATGAGATTTGTCTAAAAGTTTAATTTTTTACCGTTTATGTATTATTCTATGATTTAAAATTAGATTAAATATAAGTATTAAAATAATTCAATAAGTTTACCTGTAGAAAAATAATAAATAACTTTCATCAACAATAAAGTAATACCAATTTCAAGTATGTGATAAATTTTTCGAATTTCATTTACAAATTTTTACCATTCATTGTGTAGGAAAATTTTGTTTACAATTTCAAAACATTTGAATTTTCGCTGTCAAAATTGTTGAAACAGTATGAAATCGATTTGTTTAATCACTAATCATAAGATCATTAAACATTATAGAAACTTTTCTAATAGAATGGTGGCAATTGTATAAAATGTGTATATAGAGCGCAAAAAATGTCATGAGCACAAATTAACTGAGTTAACCCAAAAAAATTGTACTGTATGCGTTTTATATAAATACACTCGGTAATATATGCTAAGTTGAATTCGATTGTTTGTTATTTTAAATCACAATATAACACGTGTGTATGTGTCTGAAGTCAGCATATGCAATCGTTTATTCACTGTTTTATTAATTTTCAAATTAAAATTTTTTTTCGTAAATCCTTTCAAAATAACATTTAAAAAAAATAATAATTAAAATAACAATAAACAAAAAAAAATTGGAAGATATTTAAATTATTTTTTTTATTGAAGAATAAATCTATTTTAAGCTTCTTTTATAAAGAAGAAAGATATTGCTAGTCTTATAAAAAATTTTATGAATCCATCTGATATTTATTATTTCGATTTATTTTATAAATGTAAAAAATTAGTGGTTTGGCGCGCGGAGCGCGCAAGGAGGGCGAAGAAGATAAAGTCATTGGAAAAAAATATTATCGAGCATATATTTTATGTATTTTTGATGTCATCACTTCCCGCTCCTAAACTTTAATGTGCTCTATCTACGTCATTTCTTGTTTTCAAGAAAAAAGAAAAAATAAGTGTTCAATATTTTTGGATAATCAGACTAATGGACCAAATATATTTTTTCATGAAAAATGCTGATTGTTTAAGAAAGCATGTAATAATTTAATCCTTAAGATTTTATTATATTATGGTTCTGTTGACTAACGGAAAAAAGGTATGTGACATTTTTGTCGCAATTGAGTTTTTCATACTAATTGATTCGTGAAACAATTTTTTTAACAGCACTGTCAGAAAATTTTTTTACTCGCCCATTCTTTATAATAATTGATTGGATGTCGATGTTACAAAAATGTGTGTAAGTATCTAAAAAAATTCCGTAAGTTACTTGAAATCAGGAAATCGCTTCTGAACGGCACTCAGTGGGAAAAAAGCACTTTTTTTGGAAAAAAAACCTGCCTTTACTACAAACCTTAACCGATTTTAGCGAATTTTATTTTAAAATACTCGTAAGGTAATGGGCTACACTGTATTACTGCGACTTTTTTGATTTAGGTCCAACGTAACCTCAAAAAAATAATAAACTATAGAAAACTGCAAAATCGTGCTTTTTCTTTAGAAAAAAGATGTTGTCAGGGTTTGAATTAGAAACTAATCTAACAATAATTATTCCAGCTAGAGTAATACAGACTAATCAATAGTTAATAGTACTATAACCTACAAAAATGAAAAATATGTTCAAAATAATGAATTTTTTGGAAAAATATCTGCCTTCACTACAAATCTCAAACGATTTGAACAAATGTTTTTTTGAATACTACTAAGGTAATGGGCATCACTGTATCACTAAGATTTTTTTAATTAGGTCTAACATAACCTCAAAAAAATGATAAACTATAGAAAATTGCAAAATCCTGCTGTTTTCTTTAGAAAAATTATGTTTTCAGGGTTTAAATTAAAAACTAATCTAACAATAGTTATTCCAGCTAGAATAAAACAGACTTATCAATAGTTAATGGAACCATAAGCTACAATGATGAAAAATATGTTTAAAATAATGAATTTTTTCGGAAAAATATCTGCCTTCACTACAAATCTTATCCGATTTAAAAAAAAAATTTTTTAAATACTCGTAAGGTAGTGAGCTTTTCTGTATCACTGCGACTTTCTTGATTTAGGTCCAACATAACCTTTAAAAAAATGATAAACTATAGAAAATTGCAAAATTCTTCTTTTTTCTTTAGAAAAATGATGTTTTCAGTGTTTGAATTAAAAAATAATACAACAATAATTATATCAGCTCGAATAAAACAGACAAATCAATAGTTAATGGTACCATAACTTACAAAAATTGAAAATATGTTCAAAATGATAAATTTTTTGTAAATAAATCTTCTTTCACTACTACTCCTGACCGATTTTAACAATTTTTCTTTTTAAATACTCGTACGGTAACGGGCTTTACTGTATCACTGGGAGTTTTCTTATTTAGTTCCAACATAACCTCAAAAAAATGATAAACTGTAGAAAATTGCAAAATCACGCTTTTTACTTCAGTAATGTTGATTATGTTGGACCTAAATCAAAAAAGTCGCAGTGACTTAGTAAAGCTCATTACTTTATGAGTATTTAAGAAAAAAATATGTTAAAATCGGTTAAGATTTGTAGTTAAGGCAGATATTTTTCCAAAAAAATTCATTATTTTAAACACACTTTTCATTATTATAGCTTACGATACCATTAATTATTGATGAGTCTGTTTTATTCTAGCTGGAATAACTATTGATAGATAAGTTTTGAATTCAAACCCTGAAAACATTATTTTTCTAAAGGAAAAAGCAGGATTTTTTAATTATCTATAGTTTATCATTTTTTAGAGGTTATGTAAGACCTAAATCAAAAAAGTCCCAGTAATACAGTAAAACTCATTACCCGACGAGTATTGTAAAAAAAAAGTTGTTAAAATCGGTCAACATTTGTGGTGAAGGCAGATTTTTTTCAAAAAAAGTGCTTTTTTCCCACTGTGCGCCATGGGCAGCGTGTAACCGCACCTACACTTTTTTTGCGTAGGAAAGTTGGCGAGTGCCGGCTTTGATTCCAAACTTAAAAAAGGTAAGTAACATAGAAAAAGCATTGAAATGTGCATTTACTCTTTTTTACAAGGACAGTGCGCAGAGTTAAAAGGGTAAGCCTACTATTTTATAGTTCCTGTCGGAACATTTTTTTTTTCATAAATAAAAAAAACGGTCCTTCTGCATTACAGAAACTGTTTATCTGCATTAAAAAGCTTTTATTCCCATTGTTTTTTTAAGACAAATAGTTTTCGTTGATTTTCTGAGATTGATTTTAACTGCACTTGTACCTTTTTTCCCGTTCGACGGCAGTATGTATTCGAGTACATGCAAAAAAACTGTTATCTTCCGCAAGACATAAAATTTTAATGGATCCCTTGCAATGTATTTCTATTATTTTTTTTTGGGTTCGTTGAATTTCTTTGTTTGTTATTTATTATCAACAATTTGTGATTTTATGCCCTTATAGCCAGTAATTTGCAAAATGATACCTTAAAACTTCGTTTCGTACTAATGATTGCACCTAACTGGTCACAAGTTAAATATTTTATTAAGAATGTGCACTTATGCAATGTTAATAAAATTCATACAAGTATTTGTTCTAAACTCAAATCAGTACCTATGATTCGTACTTCAATATTGTATTATTCCAGCATGTCAAAGAAGGACTCTACTAATACTTCAAATTTAGGCAAATAATCTGCCTTATCTCCTAACTATATATATTTTACTTTCAAATTTAATTAAACTCCCGTATTACAACTTGTTCGATTAATTATTGAATATTAAATACATAGAATGCGGCTTCTATACTCGATTTTTCGAACAGAATTATTTTTAAGCATGTGAGTGTGCATGCAATTGAATTGCACTCACATGCATACGCATTGATTTCATACCAAGCAAGTTCAACCGTCTGTTGAAATTTATACTTGGCGCAGGCCATTAATAAAAAGCTCGAAGTGTAGGAAAGGAGAAATTTAGAAGATAGGGGAAGAAGGATGGGATTCGTTTCGTTCTCGACCGCTGGTTGGGACTCGTAAGTGTAGCGCACTAGCGATCTAGCTACATACGAACACGCGTAACACTTGCACTGATACACGTATATAACTGCGAGGGCGCGATTGATATAGCGTGTGACAATTGGCATTTTATTTCAATCGTATGCCAGAATTCATTCAAATTTAGTTAAACTCTCGTACTACAACTTGTTCCATTATTTAATATTTAGAGGGTTAAACTTGGTATGAAGTCGATGCGTTTGCATGTATGGGTGCAATTTAATTGCACACGCAAATACGCTTAAAAATAATTCTGTTCGAAAAGTCAAGTACCATTTTCTATATTAAAAATAGGATAATTTAACAAGTTGTAGTACAAGAGTTTAATTACATTGGAATACATTCTGGCGTACGATAACAATAAAAAGCCAATTTTCACATGCTATATCAATCTCGCCCTCACGATTATATACGCGTATCAGTGCAAGTGTTACGTGTGTTCGTATATAGCAAGATCGCTAACGCGCTACACTGATGAGTCCCGGCTAGCGGACGAGGACGGAACGAATCCCATCCCTTTCCTCCTATCTTCATGATTTTTCCTATCCCACACTTCGCGCTCTTAATATGGAGGCGCCAAGTATGAATTTCAACACAGGACTGAACTTGCTTGGTATGAAGTCAATGCGTATGCATGTGTGGGTGCAATTTAATTACACAGATGCACACGTTTAAAAATAATTCTGTTCGAAAAATCGAGTGTAAAAGCCGCGTTCTCTATATTATATATTATACTTATTTATCTTTTGAGACTGTTAAATTAAGTACTCGTATTATTGAATTTTGTATGACTAAAACATAGACAATTGATGGAAAACTTTTCTCTCTTATCGCGTTCTTTACTAAAAGTCGTTATCGATGTGTAGAAGGTTGGCACGCAGAGTGCGCAGGGGTGCAAGGCCCAACAAGTATATTTGTTATTGTATGTATGAAAGAGATTGACTTACGGCGCCATACACCATCTCGGAGTAACTGCGAGAGTGATGGTTTGTATGGACGCTCGGCAGACTGTGACTGTATGTACCAGTAGTATTGTCGATTATGCTACGAGAAAGTCCAAACCGTTTTTTTTTTTTTTTTTTTTTTTTTTTTTTTTTTTTTTTTTTTTTTTTTTTTTTTTTTTTTCTTTTTTCTC
>JAPYYV010006963.1:0-13828 GCA_030522625.1 Copidosoma aretas | reverse complement strand
CGAATAAACGTAAAGAAGTTACGTTAAAACTATTCATGGAAAAATTCGGCATATTTGAGTTATGTTCTGGATACTGTCGGTAACATATATAGCTATACTTGGCCGTGTTGGTTATGCTTCCACTGGTACCCTCTACTCACGCTGCAGTAGTTTCGCGTATCCCTTCCCTTCAGCTGCACGAGGCCAATAGATTAAAATTTCGAGTTATTTTTCGTATATAAAAGAAGTTTACCATTTTTGTTTTATTGTTTGATTTAGGACCACTTTTGCCTGTATACTGAAACATTAAGAAAACCTTATATACTTTAATTTTTTTGTAGCAATTTATTCAGTGCGTAACCTTAAAGGGTTAATTGCTAAACCGTTAACCTCTACTCGAGATTTTTCGGTGAAAATAGTACCCATAACTCCGGAAAACACGTCACTCACGATTTTTCTAGGTCGGACCGTGATTTCTCTCGATGGTGTCTGGATCTGGAGGGCAATCCCTCTTGAGGATCGTCGGCGCATCTGACTGGCTTTAGTCGGTGGGTCGTCGGCGGGTCCCTTTCGGGGGGCCAGCACCTGGGCTAGTTCATCCAGTGAAGTTACTATCTAGATCAACAACTATCATGGCAGCTGGGCGAATGGCCTATGCGTAAAATTATTTTCTCCCATAAGTCTTATACCTGACGGAAACGTGTTTCTCTCTCTTCTCTTTAATCCGAGGCTGTCTTAACACCTCAATTATCGAGCTTTGCCTTGAAGCGTGAGTGCACTTTCCTCATCCCTTTAAGAGCGAGCTGGCCATCGAATTTCTTCATTATTTTCCAACATTTGCTTCTCACTCTCAAATACTTTGTCTTCTAGGGGAGCATAGTGTTCTGCACTGGTCTTCCATATATGTCTAAACAGACTGTCTTTTATATTTTTGTCCAAGAATTTATCCGCACGTTCTTGATTAAATTTTTTTTGGACCATTGTATTTTATTTTCGATGCATCTAAGGATCGTCTATGGACTTAGCCTTTTTATAGCCCTGTGTAGAACATATGGATAATCAAAGTAGATTCATACCTTTTCACACAGAAAACTAAAAACTGCCGACAATGTGATGATTTTAAGTGAACATGCCAAGCGTCTTCTTCTCGTTCCATTGGATAAAACATAAAACTAAATTAAAAATCTGGTAGAAATGTTTCAAGCCAGTACCTTTATACTTGATTAGACTGAAGATTAAACAAGTGTTAAAAGTTGGGAGAACTTAAAAAAAACATTGCTCCATCGACACGTGAGTATTTCTGAATATTACATAGCAAGTGTATGTCTCACTTCGTGATTACTTGAACCACTGTAATTTTTATTTAATTTAGTTCTTCATATGCTAATTTTTTACATGCAAGTTATCTACTGATCAAACCTTACTGATTTTCTGATACAAACTTCGTCAATAAGAGACATTTGGTATCCTACTAAATATAAACAAGCATAACATCATCAATGAGTGACACTCAAAAAATTGATCTTCTTTCATGATAGGTGAAAGCAATAATTTAGGTCTAGAAAAAAATGATATCCCCTCTCCCCCATCGCAATTCACACAAACGACTTAGAACACGTGACGGTGCCCCCACCGTTTCTGAAAATCACGCGTCAATCCATGTCGTTTGTTCACCCCATCGACTTCCGCGCTCAGCGTTCCTTTCCCCCAACCTCACCCCGCGTTAGCTCGGCTCTCCCTCTTTACGGCCCGGCACACCGAGGTCCACCCAATCTGGCGACTCTCCGACTCGATACGGCCATTATTGACCGGGCCATTTTCCACACGCGGTATTAAAATCGAAATTGACTTCGTATGTGTGTGCGCACGCTTTCGTCGTATGTACGTACCGAATTTTCTGTGACGACGAGGGGGGCGAGGGAGTACGACGGTACGTGCGATACAGCCGACGCCGCGAGATAGCAGCAGCGGCCGGACACAAAGTCGCTTATTGAATGCTGCGTGCGTGGCTATATACGCGTGAGGATTTCGAGCGAGGGGTACTTACGAGCGTAATTTATGGGGCGGGAAGGGAAAAAGAGAGTGGGAGAGATCTGGAGAGATTTCACGTGTCTGATTTGTTTTTCTATTTGTCGTTTCCGAGGGTTGCTTTTGTAACGGATAAGGGTCTCCGTTGATGATTCTTCTCGTTAAGGAGAACCATAATTGGTGCTCTGAGTAACGTCATTATGGATTGTCGTACATCCAACGTTTAGGATAACTTCTTAAAATGCTCACTGACAGAAAGAATTACTTGTACTTGCGGAATCCTTTGTTAAGTCTTGCTCATTGAACGTAAATGAATAATGATTCAAATAATAGCAAGTATTCAGTGATTAATATGTAACGTATTAGGTATTAACGCGTGATTATCAAAAGTTGGTAAATAAAGATAGTCGTAAAACAAAAATAATTAGTAATGATGATTACGCTAGACCAAAGTTTATAATTTTAATTTGACGCAAGAAATACTTTAAATTAGTAAAGGTTGCTTACATCTAATTTGTCAAACGTTTATGTCTATCTGGTCCTTATTTTCCGTCGGTTATTCTATATGCTATTAGAGTTTTCTATCTATACTTGAGCATTTTAGGTTTTGGGTAAGGAAGTTGCATATTTGTGGGCCTAACTATTACCTGGAGTTGGGTAAACAGACTTGGAGTGCACAAATTGAGTTGATTTAGAGATGTTGATGAGAATGTACTACAAATGTTGTGGTAGCTATAACATCGAGTTTTAACAGTTTCTTTGAGATTGACGAAAGATCTAAGCGTGGCGAGTATAAAAGCTTGATGAATTTAAATTAGCATAGTAAAAGCATTTGTTTACATCGTTTATTGTCAATCCTAAGTCTCTAAACATTGATCAATTACAAACGATTCTTCGTTATATCAGTGCAACTATAGTTATATGTATATGTATATACCTATAGGTATATGTCAATAGTTGCGGAAGTAAAATGAAGGCTTTGATGCTACAATCGGTTTGGAATCCAGTCCTCCTATTTCATGAACATTAAAGGACAGCAGAAACTTTTAGTAAAAGCCCAAAGCGTACCATCCCCTCAACCAACTCGACTGCAAGCACAATACAGAACGCAACACATAAAACCTCCCTCGTGCGTTTCTCAATGCACATTTGCCCATCGTTTCCTCGGTTTTCCCTTTTTTTTATCCAAGCTTCCAAAACGCCAGATCCGAGAATTCACTTTATTCCCGCTCTCCCAACAATCACCTCGTTCCCTGCGAGCCAACATCGAAAGAACACCCTGTCCCGGGTCCCGACGCCTCACATGAAACGACAATGTTTCGCACACATCATTAACAACCTTATCCGCCACAAAGCACCGGCTCACCTTGCGCGCCTCAACCAACCGGCCGGCCTTTTGCAAAAAGAGGAGGAAGGCCGGTCCCAGCGGTCCGCCAAGCGTGTAGTCATTTGACTTGCGTCTTTGTACCACGCCAACTCTCTTGCAATAATCCTTCTCGGCCGTCCCGATTCCCGCGGGCCCCTCTCCGCCGAGTGTCGGTTTCCCTCTCCGGAGGAATCTTTCAGCGAACACGGCCTAATCGATTTATCGCTCCGCAGTGGGTCCTCCCTGCGGACACTGGCCCAGCGGCAGTAATGAAGACGCATTGAAGGCGGTGTTGCGCGTGCATCCCCCTTGCGAAAAGAGACGAAGGAAGAAGAAGAAGAAGACGGGCCGAGGGTTGGGCATTCGCGGCAGACCACGGGGGGCGCACGCGTAAACGATGTTCACGGCTCTTTCTGGCGCAGCCGGCGGCCTCCGAGCGAAGGGGAGGACTTTTCTTACGGCGATATTCTCCCTCTTCTTCCCTCCCTGATTCTCGCCCGACGTGAGTATATGTGTGTTCTGGGTTTGAGCGCGTGCGCGGGCTGCTTTTCGAAATTCGACTTCGACGCTCTCGGCGGGCTCATTGTTGCCGCGACATTGGAGCGTCCTCCCGGCCGGCGCGAAGAAATGAATTTTCCCCTGCAGCTTCTGGTCACTGGGCGTATATTATTATTATTATCATCATCATTATTATTATTATTGTGTGGACGACGTCCCTCGTGGGGCTGTTGCAGCGGGGCTCCCTTTGTTTGCCGATGATTCATGGTTTTGCGTGTTTTATAAGGGCGATGACGGACGTCGACTGGACCTCTACAGCCGCGTGTACATAGATATACGGCTGAAAGCGCTGTTGGCTAGATGTTGGTGAATGAAGAAATTTTCAAAAAGTGATTCGAAACGCGGGATGCTGGTAGATTCTTTGAGTCTCTACGGTAGTTTTTCTTGTTAAAGGCGGAGTGTGGTTGTGTGTTATTTCAAAAATTATATACAAATATTAATACTGGAAGGAGTCGGTGATCGAGGGACATTAGATTCTTTAACATTAGTCACATCAGGGGTGCCGGGGAATTATTTTTTTGGTGTTTCACAATTTTGAAGGGGCAATTACATGGATTGATTTATAGTCTATCTACTATTATGTCCGACTGAATAGGACGCTTCTTTCGTGAGACAGCAGAAATGTGAGTCAAATTAGCTGTTCGAACAGAAATGCACATAAATTAGAAAGATGGTTTACAGAGGTAAACAAGAGCTGATCGATTTGAACCAAATAATTGGCCATCATTTTTTCGTCCATGTTAAAAAGCCATGCAGTATTAATCAAATTAAGTTTATTATAAAAGTATTAAAAACATGTTTTTTTATAAAACATTGAAACCCATCGATAAAAAAAGTTACTGTTAAATATTACGTATGTATATATATATATGTGTATTTTTAATGATACGTTCAATTATACAAAAAGGAACAGACACGTTAGAAATGCTTAAAATACTTTTGCAATTACATCAAAATTGATTTTGAAAACGTTATAGACGTAATTTTTCCATTGTTTAGTAAGAATTTGGAATGAAATTTTTTTCTAATGTTTTTAATATTTGAATATTTTTCAACAAATTCATATGGAATTCTTATTCATAATTGCAAAAAAAAGTACTCTCTGATAAAATTTTCATTGATCATCGTAATAATTCCATAAGAAAAATTTTATAAATTAACAGAAAAAATTTTTAACCACGATAGTCTAATTTTTAGTAAAAAAACTTATGTATCAATTTAAAGTGTTAACTGAGAAAAGTTTTTGGTGTTAGATACATTTAGTCAAAGTGTTATAAAAAAACGAATTTAAAGTTCTGTTCTTGTCCAAGTTTTCACCTTTACATTGTAATAAACTGCTGAAATTCGAGTTAAAATATTAATTGTTAAAAAAATGGCCTCGAAATTAACATGATAAAATAGCAATTTAAAAAAACCATTTGTAAAAAAATAACGGAAGAAACCTTGTACCAATCAGTCGCCAATGGCCTTTCCATTCAATTCCTCATTTGCATGACAAATGAGCTGAGCAAGCATCTCATTTCATTCCTTCTTACACAACACCATCCAAGTCTGTTTCTTCATTACTGCATGCAAAAGTTCGAAATCGTGCCTCTAAATTTTTCCTCTATCATCGATCTTCATCGATCATCATAGGACTTAACTTTCCGGAAACTAGTCAACATGAATTCAATCTCTCGTCACAACTTCAATGCTGCACCAAGTTCACCTCGACCCACACATGTATGCACACACATATTTCTCGCTGCAGGTCTCAGTTCTTTTTCAATTATTTCTTTCCTCGGCGCTCTCATTCTCCAATTCAGTTCCATTACATTGGTAATAGCTCGCCGCCTAAAAGCGATCGATTCGCGGCGTGCCTGTATATCCGAGGCCGTATGTGTATACTCTCGAGCTGTACTTTCAACACAAGGCACCGACAAAAACAGATGTACTTTTGCACGTGCAGCTGCTACTGTACTGCAGGCAGAGAGCCATGCATTGCACGGGGCAGGAGAAATGCACGTACACATCGGAAAAAAAATTGGACTGAGAATAGTTGTTGTACAGGTAAATCTTACTTCTTCGAATATAGAATCAATGGAAAATAGGCTTGTTCAGTGAAACTAAACGAAGACGTTACCGCAAGTTAGAGGTACTTGTCGAGTTCAGTAGTTTTAGTTGTGAGATTTTGTTTGAAAAAATAACAAGTTCTCATTCTCAGACATAAAAAACACTGCTTTTAAAACCATATCGATGGACTTTTTCACATAGCATAATTCAAATTTATCTCTCAATTTATTACACATTATTGTGACACTTGACATTGTAATTCAATCGCTCCTAATGACATAAAATGAGCTTTTAGTGTCACATACATAATATTTTAATAAAGTTCGAACTAAAATCATTCAATCGTTCGAGAAGTATGTCACTAACTCTAAAATAACTTCGAAGGGCACGTGGTAGAGACACAAAAAATAGTTTAAGTACATTTGGCTTTACAAAAAAAAGTTGTTGAACAATAATTTTTTAGGCAACAAGTCCTTTCATTTCTTGATAATTCTTTGCATCTGCTACCACAGCCATTTTCGTACATTAAATGTAATCGTATAATCGATCGATTCCATCTATGAACGAAATCAATTCAGAATTGATCGTATCTACGGCCTTAAAATCGAATACAGTATATGTAGCTGTGACCGTATGAAAACGTATATTTTTATGTCTTTTTAGTTTACCTCCGCATAATAAGCGGAAATGAATTAGGGAGGAGGAGGGCCACAAAACTCACTAAATGGTGGGTAAAACAGTACGCAGAAATAGTGAAGCAAGCTCAGGAGGAAGGAGGGATGACTTAGGCACAGGTATAATATGTGTATACAGTGTGTATTATGATACAGACGGCCGCAGAGCCGCACACGTCAGCTCTCAAATCCCCTTTGGGAACGCGGCATCGTTAAAACGAAATAGGTAGCTGCACTACGGCGAAATCGCGTGTGGCGCTGAGGGTGACTTGAAGATTTTTTCCTCGGGGCGTCCCCTCTTATTGTTTTCGCGCTCGAATGGGCGGTATTATTTGGTCGTGATGGCCGAGGTGACAAATATTTGGTTCTCCTGGCTGCGGAGGTCGTTGCAGTCATTGTATGCGCTCAAGGGCTGTGTTATGGGGTGACGACGTTTTTCGGGGAGGTCTTCGTTTTGTGTATGCGGAATGATGCCGTGTATTATATTAGCTGGCCGGCTGCCAGACGCGTGGCTTTTTCGTTTTCTCTGATTCCATTGTCAACTATAATATGTCCCGTCACGATGATTGGGATGTTCGAACGTACGGCTGGTGAGATTTGTGGACTTTGTAATCCGATATTTTAGCGCTGCGATTATATCCTATACCGCCCATGTATATCTAAGGTGTCATACTGCTGAGTTGCTTACATTACGGTCATGCTGTTTTTCTTAAAATGAAAATAGAGAAACTTTTTGCTGTTTCATCCAACCTTTACACCTCTACATTTTGAATAATTAGTGGAGGTTGACTGCTTTTGGGGGTACGAGAGAGAAGTAGGACGTTTCGTCTGTTTAAGGTTAGAAATAAGCTAGCATGTCCACACACATTGACATTTTCAGCAAGATCAGAAAGCCTCGCCCTTCAAAAGGATTCATTAATAACTTTTTTTATAAGAACCTAGGGGTAAGTGTACCTATCACCGTGGCGTGTTCTGGAAAATCGTGCTTAAAAGCACTATAAAATATCTAGTAATGACAAATTCTAGTTGATTTTTCTTTCTAATCTTGCAAGCATAAGCTTTTAAAGAATATTTACAAAAAATTTTCACGACTCAAACTGCAGCGTACTATTATTAAAATAAATAAAAATGTGATTTTCTGTATTAAAACCCCTGTTGAGTTTGTAAAATTGGTTTCGATGCCGACTAATTTTTCAAGGTGAAAAACGATTTTACTCCGTTTGGTTAAATCTTACGCAATACAGATCTGGAAACTGGTGCAGCACTCCCATGTACCGTAAAAAAGCGTAAAACTGTATTCCAATACCATGTCATTTTAATAGCCCATAAACGTCACAGAACACAATACGGAATGCGCTCGTACATCAACTGTTTCTCACCGTAAGACGGCACCGCGTAAGATCATAATCCCACCTCGATATGAGAAAGCAATCCACCCACGAGATCGCGATGTTAATCATTCTCCAACTAGACTCACGTCCAGCTTAAACACCCATAAAACGCCATAATCCGACAAAGGCGCTCCTGCTCGTCCCTCCCCTTCCCCATTCAGGCACACTTTTATAACCGAAAAAAAGTAAGAAATAGAGGGGCACTCGAATACAGAGTTGGATCTAGCTTCGATCTCGAGCAGAGATATCATGGAAACATCTATTCCAATGGAAATGGAAAGACGACCCCGCCCGCGCATTATGTACATGTATATAATATACACGCCTGCTACCACTGGAAGTTCATCTCGATTTTCTTACATCGTCGATGCGAGGGGGGAGGCAACGGTAGCTCGCTGCGCAGGACTGGGCGGTACGTTCGAGGTAAGGGCTAAGAGAAATGCGCTTGGTGCCAAAATATTAGGACCCCGGCATGGAGGTCGTTCGACTAGCGTGCTGACATAATCATTTTTGGGACATAAAGAACTTGTCCCCCACCCCTCATCGGGCTCCTGCTACTGGACGCAATATGAGGCTTTTTCTTTACGTTGGATTTTCAGATTTTTCTTTTGAGGAAGCTGTACTTGCAGCACATGGTTTGCGAGAGATTCAGAGTACATGTATAATGTGTTGATACTTTGATTACACAATACATTTCGCTTTTTTTTGAAACATTTAGCCATAAGTTGAAAATCGTAAAAAAAATTCTGATTCATACAAATGATTTTATTAATTATGAAAATTGAGAGAAAATTCGTTGGCTCAAAGCAATAAAGCTGCATTTTAAAGCATACATGCAGGGAGGCTACTTTTCAAAGTATCAGGCAAGAAGGTTACTTTTCAGATTTCGACGCAAAAAGAGTACTTGTCGGGAATCAAGGAAACTTTTCCGAACAAATTTTTTTTCTTTGAATTTGAAGATGACAATACCGATCACAATAATACATTCTATCATATTAATAATGATTAGAGAACATAAAAAATTTATCCTTGCTGCAACATTTGTACTTTTTTAAACATATGCTTCACGTCCGATGAAAGAATATATTCATTCTCGTTCTAATACTGCGAATGAGCCAATACTAAATAGTGTACTTGTGTTATTGGCGGACATCGATCAATACCATCGATTTTCATGATTTTTTCTTGTCTAGTGATGTGTGTGCTATTTCAAAATTTGTTAAAAAGTCCATATTTAAAAGAACTTGAAAAATATGGTTACCCTCTCATTGGATTTTCAAACGTAGGATTATCAGGAATGTCGCGGGCGCTTTAGGCGTTTCTTTTGTGCTACATATTCGCTGAGTAATACGTTTACGTAGATACTTAATAAAATGGATGTAGTTACTGAATACAATTCACATAGCTATTAATGTTGATATAATAACTAAGTAAAATAAATAAAATTTATCTATACGTTAATAAATTGTTTTAAGTACACGAGTTTTTACGAAAAAAATATTCTTATGTTTCTGGAAATACAAGAGTTGTTTTTATATAATACAATATTATCGGTGCAGCCAGCTCAAACTATGTAGAAAAAAAATGATATTCAAAACTAACCTTCTTTCCTGATACTTTGAAAAGTAGCCTTCTTGCCTACATGCTTTGAAAAGTGGATTTATATCATTGAGCCGACGAAATGTACATATGTCGTACCATTAATGATATCCCACCATTAGTTGACCATCTTTGAGTAGCCTCTAAGAGATAGTTATTGTGCCAACGACTCTATTGGCCATCTGGCTATCAGGATCGCGACATGTTTACCGATTTTATTTACAAATAACGAATGGTGTCTTCAAGTTTAGATCAGTCTTATGTAGGTTTTTTTTACTGGTTACAACAATCTAAAACCTAATCATATTTTCATAAGACGAAAAGAAGTTGAATATTGAAACTATCAAGATTTAAAAAGTCTATAGTCCTGGCATTATAAGCATAAGCTAAGCTACGAATCTTTTTCTGTTTACAAAGAATTATCTTCTAAAAATAAATAATGACCGTTACCTTTCTTTAAAAAAGATTCTACACATTTTATACAGTATTGGTTCAGTTTTTATTAAAAAATAGGATTGTTATTGAAATTCTTTCGGCAAAAGTATTGTAATTTTTCAATCTAAGATAAGAGAATCCAAGAATCATGCGTGATAATCGATTTATCTCGTACAAGAACTGCCTTATAATTATCAAGTACTTAACTATACGATGGGTTTACGAAATCATGTTTTTAAAATTTTAAAAATGTCTTACACTACATCAACTGGTAACTGAGAGGTATAGCTATGCAATTAGAGACCATTATGTCACCTACAAGCTAACCGATCCGTGGATTCTATTCCAAAACGTGTGATTAATATAAAACAACGCCCATCACATTACCTTGGGCATGTTTTTTGGAATAGGTAGCGAGAATAATCAATCTCACTTGAAACATATTAACAAATCCATTCTAAGTAGATAAGATTTCGTGCTACGGATATAATACCGACAAAGAACATGTAGAGGCATAGCCCTCAAAGTCAACATTTAAAAACACACAGTGCTCAAGCGCGTCCTCAAACAAGACCCGTAATCCCTTCTCAAGCCCGAGAGGGATCCAACAAAAATCCCCCTAAATCCAAACGAAAGCACGTAACTGGGCTACCGAAACGAGGTGAAAAAAAAATTCAAGTCGCCTGAACAAAAGTGCACACAACGAGGATTAGACAGTGTGTATGTACATATCTATGCCTGGATGTATAGATTCCACGAGTCAGAAAGAATAAGAGCATCATCGCCATTGGCGATCGCGGAAGCGTGACATTATATTTATGTTGTCGCTAGCTCGTGCTTATACGTCCCTCATGGGTGAATGATACCTTTTACCCTGCGGAGAACGAAGAATAAGAAAAAGATATACCATGAAAGCGAGGGTTAGGTAAAGGTGAGCTCCATCGAGGAGGGATAGGGAGGGGTGACCCAAGAAGCATCGGACTCAGTTAGAGAGAGAGAGAGAGAGAGAGAGAGAGAGAGAGAGAGAGAGAGAGAGAGAGAGAAGGAGAGTGTGTGTGAGCTACATCTCCCTCGGAGCCACAGTTGGAGTTTTTTTTCCTTTTGAGGGGTTGCAGTGGTGTAGAGGGATCAGGGGGGCAGAGAGCGCACGGCTACCTGTCGCGTTGCCAAAAAACCATCGAATCAAATCGCTCACTGGTGAAAGAAGCGATCGCCTGCTTTCACTCTCTTTTGAGCCCTCTATAGGTGCAGGTCGTAAAATTTGTCATACGTCGGGTAGGGTATGTCTTATACCAAGGGATAGATCGATGAGAACTTTTTGATGTTTCCGGGGGTAGTCATTTCCTCGATGACTTTCGTGGAGGGGAAGTTTTGAATGGAGAGGAGCCTTTCTTGCGCAAGAAAATATTTTATGGTAGGCCGAGAAGTCTTTGCGATCAATGGAATGGCTTTCTTCGATGTTGTTGACGCCCAGGTGGTAGACCACTCCACTGTCTGCATCAATTATTTGTTTCCCCGTAATATTTACATAATTAGTCAAGCTGGAATACTTAGACGCTGTGCTAGTATACGAATTTGATTGGTAAAACTATACTGTAACGGATACCCAGAAAAGACGGAAAAATTATGATGAATTACAGTAGAATTCATAGTATAAGAGAACGCTCACAAACCCACGTGGCGTAATTTCCGGTGTATGTTGACCCCCCATCTCCCCATGAAGCCCTACAATTGCATTTTTCAAACATCCTAGTCTCGATAAGGTATGTGAATTTTATTGTTATTTAAAATTGTCAAATAATCACACTTTTCAAAGGTTTTATTTGAATTAAGATTTTCTGAATACAGGAGAACAAAAATATTGTACAGTAAAGTCTTAAATTTACTATGGTTGTTAAATAATGAAGTATCATAATATATGTTAACTAATTAACTCTTACAGTTATCGTTTATCGGGTCCACTGTTTGTGCCGTCGCATGGAAAAAATGTTTAATCAATACATAATTTGTAGGTTCTATTCAAAATTAAGATATTAAGGATCATAAAAACCACGTGCCATCACTGTAATCGCCCACGCAATGTTGGCCTGATTACGTGAGGTACCCTTTGACAAATTTTGAGTAGGCACCCTTTAAAGGCAGTGCTTTTCAAATTATCTTAAAATATAGATAAAGTGACTTGAGATATTTCGTCTTCAGTGGAAATTATAAAAAAAAATTTTAAAATATACAGTATTGTAATAGGAAATATAATTAAAAAAATTTATACTTGCATTGAACTGAAAAATTGTATATTTATTAGGGTATATTCATGCAGACAGCCCATAAAAAAAGAACCTTTTTTTTTTCATTATGTACATGGATTTAAAAAATGATTTGGAAGATTGAAAATCCTGTGAACCCTGAAATCCCACACTGCAAAACTCAGATCCGTTACAATTGTGTGTTTACACGTCCAAAAAAGACGTCCCCTTATCGTCAAAACCAAAAGAATCTTATAGTGTCTCGTTGTACACCAATTAAGCAGATCATCTCGAGGGAATAATACTAAAGTACAAGAAAGGAGGACAGCTATCTACCTCCATCCCTCTACATCTTTCTTCCGGCGTTTTCCGTTTCATCTCTGAATTGTCGACGCCCACCGTTGCTGCAGCCGCAGATATGGTCAGAAAAGAAACCCTCAAGTGTTGAGTGTAGACGTGCGCACGTGCCGCGGTTGACTTGTTGTTGCAACTGGCGCATAAGGACATGACCGGCAGTTGGCCAGATCTCGTATGTCACTGTGACGCATCGGCAAAATTATGACTTCCGGATAATCGAAAACGAAAAGATCTAAAAGTTTTTTTCCGTTTAAATACAAAATGTTTAGTTTTTGTAACATATTAAAATGATTTTTTCGATGAATTTTAAACTGCTGTCCTCCGGAAAAAGGTTGAAGCCACTTTATTGTCTAACCAGCGATTTGTGGGATGCCTCTACATTTTGTGTGGGAATGTGGCATGACTTGCTGATAAAAAATGTTGGTCATGTGATCACTGTAATTGAATATTTAAGTATACAGTGGAAATACTACGATTATGATATCCCATTTATCTGGAGTACATCCCATATTTTTTCCGAAACAAAAAACCAGAATTCATCAAGAATCCTCACAAGAGAAAGGAAGAATATGTATGTACATTAACTTGATCGTTCAAAGATTGAAAAAATCTGTAAAACTCATGTCATATTGTATAAGATAATTTTATTATAGGACTCAACAGGCTCTCTAAGTCAAGCTAATGTATCGCAAATGTTTTATAGGATGTAATCCTGCCAAGGTTGCAAAATTATAAATCTCTAATTTATTTGATTACTTGCATAGTGAGAGTTAACTTGCATATACTTTTTTTTCATTTGTAGAGGGTGGAAATTTGTCAGATAAGATGACAGATTATATTTTATACAATATATGCACTGTAACGGACAGAATAAGTGTGTACTTAAATGATATAATCATGTAAGATTCTTTAACTGTATATATTGATCAATAGAGTATTATAGGTATGAAAAAGGCAAGCGTTGTCAAGATATATATTGTTTTGTGTGATTTTCGGTTGTCATGGGGTTCAGTTCGCTTCTAGCCTCGAAACTGATCGGCCTTTTTCTCGATTTAATAAATCGTTCTTAACTTAAAAATAAAGTGGTCTCTTTCTTTTCTTTGTGCGCGTCTTACATTTTGGTGCCGAAACCCGGATTGTTTAATA
>JAPYYV010006962.1:0-14110 GCA_030522625.1 Copidosoma aretas | reverse complement strand
GGGGGCGGGGGGGGGGGTGTGGGGGGGGGGGGGGGGGGGGGTGGGGGGGGGGGGGGGGGGGCTGGGGGGGGGCTGTAAGAGGCTATTTAGGTAGGCTGCGGGAAGACAGAGGGGGCACATGAAAAATGTAGGGGGGCCATGGTGGAACGAGATAGTTTTTAATAACGCCGAAAAGCGTGGGGTAGGGGGCGTGGGAGAACGTAAAAAGATGATAGGGCACACGGGTGATTGTGGAGAGTTATTATGGGTGAGGCTGGTAACACTTAAAATGGATGGAAAATCAATAAAATGTAGTGAAAATTCTTCTTTTTTTTCTCTTTTTTTGAAGGGGTTTTAAATATAAAAAAAATTGGTGGGGGGGGGGGGGGGGTGGAGCATTACTCTAGCTCCACACGAATTCACTGTATCATATAACAAGGTGGGTGCATATGTATGTATAATATCTTTCTATATTATACAGTTAATTCGTGTGGGGCGGAAGTAATAGCACCCCCTAGCCCACACCTCATTTTAAATTCACGTAGAATTCTGCCGAAAAATAAGGTAAAAATATGCTGGTTCTGCACATATTCTAATTGTTACATTGACCCACCACACTTTTTCGAAGGGTCCCCCCACAGATACACCGTAGCCCCCCTACGTCCACCATCGCCCCCCACAATACAACGTAAGAATGTGTTGTTTTTCCCGTGTTATCGAATAGTTAAGCCCTCTCACAGCCCCCCCCCCCCACATTTTGATCAAAGGCTCCTCACGCCCCCCTATGCCCCCCACCGGCCCCTACGCCCCCAATTTTAGCTATCATATACCTTAATAACCTAATAATATGAATTTTTAACTAGAGGACTACGCCCATAGATCTCATATGATGGCCGAAGATATCCGACAGGCATCAATATCGCAATAACACAATTCTCTTACATTGTCGAACACTGCCGAGAAACCCAACTGCAGCTAAAGCTGCTTCTTCCGTTGCTTATTACCATATATTACTACAAAATTCCTCTTAAATTATTGAACACCATCAGACAAATAAAAATAGTATGAAAAAACTAAGGCTTTACAAAATGTTTTTAAAATTCCTATTTAAAATAATTTTAAATTAGTTGAAGAAAAAATGATTAGGTACATATCTATACAATTAGTGTTATTGATTGCAAAATAATATAAAAGTAACAAAATATGCCAAATTTTGTTTCAAAATAAATTAAAAATCAATTCAATCGACTTAATGATAGTCATTCAGCATTACCCAGAATGCACTACGTGGAGGTAGACTTGCGATTTATTCCCTGTGTATGTGTTTTTTAGTGTGTATATAAAAGTGCATTTTGATAACCGAAAAAAATTTTGATGTAAGTGTAATTATATTATTTTTTCAAACAAAAATTATTTATATTTTTTCATTTCATTAAATAACATCATAAAAATTTTACTCCAAACAATATTTTCTATTTCTTTAGAATTTTTCAATTCATTTTGTATAAAAATATTCTTAGGATTCTTGCACCTAGATAGTGCAAAGTATAATTGACCGTGAGAAGATAGTGGCTTTTTTAAGTACAAACCTAACTTATCAAAACTTTGACCTTGCGACTTATTTATAGTCATAGAAAATGCTAACTGTAAGGAAATTGTTTTCTATATAAAATAAAAGGTAATGAGAAGGAAGTTGCAGTGGATGAAGTTATTCTTGGAAAAAAAACTGTGTTCCTAATTTTTTCATCAGTTATAATTTAAGCCTTCATGGTATGATTAAATAATTTTGTTATCTTACGTCTTGTTTCGTCACATAATCCCTCTGAAGTACATAAATTTCGTATCAGCATGAAATTGGCATTTATTTTTAAATTGAGGTAATGAGGCGAAAGAACTTCTAGAATTGAATTTAGATATTCCATTGGATAATAAAGGTATATGTTATCATCAGTACTATCAACTCCCTAGTAAGTTGCATAATCTACACTTTAATAAGTTAAAGTTTCGCCAGTCATAAAATTTTGTTTTTTAATAAATACGTAAATATTTATAGTGTTCTTGAGTGTTACTTTGATAACATTCGGACGATGTTCTTTCCTCAGACAACTTATATTATTATTAGTTTTCTACTTGTTGACAGTTTTTGCCCAGGTTGCTTTGAAAGGTGCAAAGAAAGACACATTTACCGGTTGAGCTATGTGGGTAGAGTGAGGAAACAACTTAAGAATTTACATATTGTGATCTTTACTGAATCTTATCAGTAGTATAGAAGCATGTGATGAATGACCATCCAAGTAAATCACTATGGGGAACTTAAACTCATTCATAACTACCCAAGGATAAAATACATTTGCTATGTATTCATAAAAAGTCTCAGTGTTTCGCCAACCACTTTTAGAGTTTTCCAAGCCCCAATCACGTTGATAATTTATTAAGACATTCTCTAGAATATCACCATCATATTTGTACATTACCATAGAAGGGGCCCGAGTGCCCTCAGCGTTGTCGATAAACATGGTAGTGAAGTTTTACTTTCTCGTCAGCGTCAACTTGCTTATACACTTTTTGCGATCACACTGTGGTAATTACATTTATGGCTTTAGAACACAATTCTGCAGTTGCCTTATCACAATTAAAGACTTGCAAAGGTTTTAAGGTGAGCAAGTTTTTACTTTCCGAAGACGACCAGACTATTAAAAAACATTCTCTCAAATTATCTTCAGTTACCTCTGCCCATACCGTAAATAAATTTTGTGCCATCTTTATTGTGAGTTCTGGGTGACGTTTAAAAAAACCTTCTGTCCAGTGTCGTTCAGGTCTTCCAATAGTAAACTTAGTCTTTAAATGTGATAATTTTACATACTTTTGCACACAATCTAAAAGTTTTTCATTGTTTAGAGGGTTTACTCTCTCAGCCTACTAACATACGATTATGTTTGTATGTGAAATCAAATACGGTAATGTACGATCCCTTTAAAAATATTAGAATTAATTATAACTTTGGAGTTTTTTTAGTTGCAAATTCAATTGTTCGTAAACTATACAGCGGATCAAGTTAAGTTTATAACTTTAAAATATATATAAGGTAAACTGTGTTATTATAATAGTTGTCTGTTAAGCGTGACTGACCTAATGTCAACGTCTTTACTTGCTTGTCATTCACGCATTTCTTGCTCTACTACTCTAAAAATTTGTGGATGTATGGTCCGAGTGTTGCTCTTTTGATTCGTGTACATTTTATTTTTTAAAACACTGGAAAATTTCAGAGAAACGACAACAAAACGCAGACATATGTTAACACGACAAAAGGTTTTTAAGATAAAAATCATAGGCCAATCATAACGAGCAGGAGAGAATCAATCGATTTTAATTTTTTATTATTTTTTTAGATTTTTCCTAGTAAACGAGTTAAACACAGTGTGCTTGAGCGAAAAATAAGCCAGACGCGCGAGGTAGCCCGATCTCGCTGGACGCGCCCATATATGGAAGCTTGAGGCGGGCAAGGTAGGCATGGATTTGGGAATGAAAAAGGAGAGAAAAAGGAGAAAAATAGATTCAGATTTACAAATTATATGTTAAGGTTAAATGCAAACATATCACGATATATATAAGAAAGTAAGGCTAGTAGGGATAGCCTATAAAAAAGGTATAAGAAAAAAAGAATAAACCGGCTTTTTGTAATTAATACAAATGAACTAGAGCAGGTAGCTTTATTTATCCTTATCAGAAAAAAAACGGACTTAATCAATAAAAATCATACGAAATATTTAATGAAGTAGGAGTTGTACATTAAAATGTTGAGGATGGGAAACTATAGGACTTACAAAAAGAGCAACAGAAGAAAATAAACTGGAGAAAATCAAAGAAAATTTTACGAAGGAAAGTAAGACTTTTGTCACTCAGGAAATACAGAGAGACTATATGGAAATTGATAACTATATCATCCGTAAAATATAAAAAAAATAATAGAAAAAAACATACAATTATAATATAGCAAAAAGCAAAATATGTAATTGAGTTTTAAAGTTTAAAAGTGATAGAGAATAGGCTCTGCAATAAAATAAAGAAAAAATTATATTTTACAGATTTCTATGTAAAGAGGAAAAAACAGAGCAAATTTAAAAATAATAATATTATCAATTAAAAATGCAGGATTAGTAGATAATAGAAAGATATGCAGGAAAGACAATTTCTGTGTATGTATAGGATATTTATGTGGGTAAATAAGGCACTCCATAGTGAAAATCGAAAGTTTAATGATATGTTATGCGTTATAAGTTATAATATTATGTCAATGAAAAAAGAATCCTAAAATTTTAATGTACGATTAACCCATTACGTACTATGTTCCATTAAAATAAAATTAATATCTGTTTAAGGGCATATGCATTTGCAATAGTTATAAAATAAAAAGAGGCAATGTTGAAGTACATAAAAATCTATACAAGAAATGATAAAGTATCTAAATAAAAAACTTACATTATTAAATATTGAGTAGCAATTAGACAATGATATTTTATGAAAAAAGAATTCTAAAATTTTAATGTACGATTAACCAATTACGTACTATGTTCCATTAAATTAAATTAATATCTGTTTAAGGGCATATGCATTTGCAATAGTTATAAAATAAAAAGAGGAAATGTTGAAGTTCATAAAAATCCATACAAGAAATGATAAAGTATCTAAATAAAAAATTTACATTGTTAAATATTGAGTAGCAATTAGACAATGATATTTTATTATAAACTTGTATTTATGATTGATTCTAAAATGTTAAAAGATAAAAACAAAAACAGGCTTTTAACTGTTTCTGTAATAATCTTGATGGCCTACCAGTTATATCCATAAGCATATGTATTAAACTTTAAATACCAAATTAAATCATTCTTAGTGTTCAATTAGTGATAATTATTTGATAAATCATTGAACTTATTTCATGTAATGACTATATATGTTCCAATTTTTGGCAAATTTTTATAAGAGTGCTTCGGTCATTTATGTTATTACGCATATGAGTAATACCAACGAAATTTTGAAATAAGTGTTACTGATCAATTTATACAATGTTTATGGATCAAATAAACTTTTATTTAGATAGAAAATTAAAGTACCATGTTACAAATACTTAACACTCTTTTTTTAGCAACAGTCATTTAACGCTTGTTATTATAACGCTTAATGGTTTACTGATTTGGTGACTTTTTCTGTGTCACTAGGCCCTGGTTTTTTTCTTTGTACTTCAATCAAAAAAAAAAAAATATCCATAAAATTTCATAAAAATGAGAGGAATTTGTTATTTTAGGTATAAGATTTAGAAAATCGTACACCTGTAAGCTCGCCTGCAGCCAAAAAGAAATTATAACCATATTTCTGATTGTTACCGATTTTTGTAAGAAATTACTTATTAACAATATTTTTAGTATGAAAATAAAGCTATGAAATTCTTTCAATTTTCCAAAGCGATAAATTTTTCATCAAAGTAAAAAAATGTATATCTATTTACTTGTAAGCGTGCTACTCAACATTTTGTTCATATAACACTTTTCAATTCGTTATATAGCGCGTAACTCATCTAAAAATCAAATAATTCAAGAGGCGCAATCCTTATTTGCTGCAAATTAACTTTTTTCTGGCGTAAACAACTCCTTGCACTCTCTAAAAAAAAATATCAAAAGTCGTTATCGAGAAATTGTGTTGCACAAAAGATTTCGTAACATTCGAAATCCTTTCAAAACTTACAGATCTTATAATTTTTAGCAATAATTAAAATAGCTAATGCTTTGAAGGGTAGCAAGATAGAAAGCTTTCTTTGAGCTAAAATTAAAGCTTGAATAAAATACTTTAAATCGTACTTTAATTATTTTTTATTTCTGCGTTTGATTTAAAGTAACTCCATAAAAGATTAAGAAATCACACAATAACGATTTATGTAAACTTCAAATAGGGTTTTTCAGTAAGTTCTTGAAATTTTCAAGTTTCAGCTTAAAATAAGAAAATAAATACGGTAATAATTAGTAAACAACAAAAAATGTGAAGTAGTTATATTGTTTAACACCGATACTATGCTCAATGTTCCAAACAGAATTAGTTTTTTCATTTGTGTGTGTTTGTACAATAGGGTGTCCGTTATTTACCGATTTGGACTTTTTGATCATATACCCCCTGGAATCTCTTCGTTGTATCCTCAAATGATAACCCATACCCTGAAAACCCGAAAATTTTGGGTTTAACACGTGCCCCTAGACCCAATTAGATTTCCCATTTAAATAGCATGGAATTTTCAAACTTTAACCTTGTTTGATTTTTTTGACCTCTTTAAGTATTTTTTTTGGATTTTTAAATTACACCATTGAATTACGTATCACTTAGACTTGATTTATTGATTTTTTCCAGCTCAATATGAGCATGTTGAAAAAGTTCGATTTTGGCCTTCGAAGCCTTCGAAGAACAAAAAATCCAAAATATAGAATTTTTTCAACTTGCCTATTTTGAGCTGGAAAAAATCAATTAATCAAGTCCAAGTGACATGTAATTCAATGATATGATTTAAAAATCTAGAAAAAATACTTAAAGTGGTCAAAAAAATCAAACAAGGTTGAAGTTTGAAAATCCCATGTTATTTAAATGGGAAATCAAATTGGATCTAGGGGAACGTGTTAAATCCAAAATTTTCAGGTTTTCAAGATACGGATTATCATTTTAGGATACAACGAAGAGATTCCAGGGGGTATATGATCAAAAAGTCAAAATGTAAATAACGGACACCCTATTGTACAAGTATATTCCACTCATACATGCATACGTATTACCTCCATATCAAGCACGTCTGACCTCTATAAAAATTCATATTTGGCGTCTCAACTATGTAGCGCGGAGGAGGTAGGAAGAAAAATTGGAAGAAAAGGAAAGAAAAGGAGGTCAAAAGGAGGAGAACATATCGAATAAACTCACTGACTTATCAATTAATTATTACGTATTAAATACTTGTGATGATTGTAATTGGTATTTCAGGTAAATAATAATGCATATGTTCATGTGTATAAAACGTAGGCCATCCTGATTATTACAGAAACAGTAAAAAGCCTTTTCTCGGATATATTTGAACACTTTAAGATCAATTATAAATACAAGTTCATAATGAAATATAATTTTTAAATTCTGACTTAATATTTATGAATGTAAAATTTTGACTTGATTATTATTTAGTTTCTAATAAAAATTTTCACCTACTTCTACATTTTTTCTTCTTGTTTTATAACTATTAAAAATGCATATGCCATTAAATCGATACTTATTTTATTTTCTATACAATAAAATACGTAATTGATCAATCATACTTCAACATGATAAAGATTCTTTTTTCACTGACATAATATTATAATTTATAACGCATAATATATCATTAAAATTTTGATTTTCACTATGAAGTGCCTTATTTACGCACATAAATATCCTATGCATACACATAAATTTTCTCTCTCCTGCATATCTTTCTATTATCTACTAATCATGTATTTCTAACTGATAATATTATTGTTATTAAATTTGAACTTTTTTTTTCTCTTTACATCGAAATCTGTAACATATAATTTTTTATTTATTTAATTGCAGAGCCTATCCTCTATCACTTATAAACTTTAAAACTTAATTACGTATTTTGCTTTTTGCTATATTTTTTAACTTATGTTTTTTTCTTTTATTTTATTTTATATTTCACGGCTGATATAGATGTCGATTTCCATAAAGTTTCTATGTATTACCTTAGTGACAAAAGTCTTACTTTTTATTGTAAAATTTTCTTCGGTTTTTTCAAGTTTATTTTCTTTCATTGCTATTTTTGTAAGTCCTATCGTTTTCCCATCCTAAACTTTTTAACATATTACCTGTCATCTCACTTCTTTGCCTATTTTGTATGATTTTTGATGAATAAGTTCGCTTATCATACTGTTGAGCATAAATAAGACCAATTGCTCTAATTCATTTGTATTATTTGCAAAAAGCCAGTTTCTCCCTTTTTTTATGCCTATTTCTAGGATATTTTTAGCAGCCTTACTTTTTTACATACATCCTCATGTGCTTGCATACTAACTCAACATAATATTTGTAAATCTAAATCTATTTTTTCTCCCATTATTTTTCCTTTTTTATTCTGAAATATATGCCTACCCTGCCCGCCTGTAATCTTTACATATATCCTTGTGTCTTAGCATTTAAACCCAACGTCATATTTTGAGCCTGCCTCCGATTTTTTCTACATTTTTCTTTTCTGATCAATACTCAATTCGATGCTGTATATGTGCAATAGAGTCTTATCATTTAATACATGAAAACTAATCTTTGATTAAAACTTTTTACTTTAGCTCTTTTGCTTAAGCATAAAACTGCATTGACTGCCCTTTGCACTCATAACTGTCATTTTTTCTCCATGGAACAATAATCTTTTGTCAAGAACTACACTTCTGAGTCAATATCTTTGTTTCAAACTTAAAATACCTTTAATTAAAATTAAACCAATCTGTATCAATTTCTCATCATTTTGAAAAAGTAACATTTTCTTTTTTTTCATGGTAATTCCAGTATATTATTTTTTATCATTTTTATCCAAGACTTTCTGCATATGTTTTGGGTCTGCAAAGTGTTCCGCACCTAAAACAACGATATTAAATAATGTCAGACAGTGAATTTTTAGTTTGCCTACCGTTACATCTCCTTTATTATCTTAGATCTACTTCTCGTTCATACTCTATATAAATAAACTTAAAAGTACTAAGCTTTATGAGTACCTTTGTCTTACCTCTTGTATAGTTTAAAATAAATTTGTTAGTCCCTGGCCGTAATTTTTTGTTTTTTCGAAAATTTTTATCTTCTTTTCAACATTTTTATTTTATTATCCCCAACCCTCTTAAATTTAATTTGACCCGGATCATCTTTCCATAGTTGATCTCAAATTATGTTTTATAGTCTAAAAATACAGCATAAAATTTATTGTTAACTACCTTTAGTTACCTTTTAATTAAATTATTTAGTACAAAAATATAGTATCTTATTTATTCCTTTTGCTCTGATGCCTGACTAAATCTCTTTTTTTATTTTTGACGGCCTAACCTAATTTTTTACTTTTTTAGCGATAACAGTTGCTTGAATCTTGTATGCTACGTTTAAAAAGCCACTTCTCTGTAGTTTTAACATTGTTCTACTTCTTCCGTGTCTTCTAAATTTGATAGATTCTTGCTATTTCCCACGCTTTGATAGTATGTTTATTAGTCTTTATGATATGAAATATGTTTTTTAAATCGATCATCAAAATAACTTGCAGATTCTCAAAACAGTTTTTAACAATTCTGTCTTCATCTGTTACTTTTATCTATTTTTTTCCCCCAAGATGTTCTTTCATTCAATGATGGATATATTGTTACAAAAATCTTTGTAGACTTTGCTGTTGGTCCTATATTCCTTTTTTTTGTTTTCTATAAAATATGTATCATTGATGTCTCTTGTTAAAGTTATTAAATTATTCTTTTATGCCTCTTTTTTATTACCATCCTCCTTTTTTTCTTTTTCAATTTTTTGACACTTTTTCTAATCTTATTTAAATTTTGCTTTCTGCTACATTGCCTAGTTTTTTTAGGCTTGTTTAATTTTTTTATCTGCTATTATTCCATTTATTCTTTTTACGTCAGTCCTTAATTCTATATTTTCTCTCTTTCCCATTTTTTTGATGTTTTTCGATTTTACCTACAATCTTATATTTATGAAATGAATTACATTAATGATGGTCACATGAATATATAAAATTCGTTATTAGATTAGCAATTTTTCTTTTATTCAATAAAAAAGCTTAAAATAGCTTCCTTCTCTGATTAAAAAAATCATTAAAAGGTATTCCAATTTTTTTCTCGTTTAGAACATTACAATTTTTTTTTTTTATGCTATTCTAAAAACATTGCTTTCAAAAAAACGTTTTTAGAGTATTTCAAAGTTGTATAATAGTAAGATAGTGAATCGAATAAGCTGGTACTCTTTCGATTATTCATTATCTTCGTTTAAATAAATCCCGTGTATGCATTTTTACACTGACAGGTTGTGGGCCCTTCTTTAGTGTAATTGTGTATGCACACAGACTTTTATTACGAAAATTTTTTTAATTTGCTGTGATTTTTGCCGTGTATTTGCCGTGCTTGCGCTTTTGTGTGTGTAGTGAACAGATAGTTTAAGATGGCTGAGGAAAAGCAGCGTAATATCTCCAAGGAGCCAAGCCTGTAAACAATAAATGATGAGAGTACTCTCGATAACGTGGGTAGTCCCATCGAGGAACCTGAGGATCGGGTATCTAAGAAGACAGGAGAGGACGCGGCAGCCCACACTGGACTATTTTGGTTTTTTTTTTTTTTAATATCTAGTATCACAAGAACGCATACAGATGGAACGATTTTTTTGAAGATTACACGTATGTTGATGCAGAATACAGGAAAACCATTTATAAAGACGTCATCCGTATTCCTTACCTAAAAAAACCATTGAAAACATCAATTTTTTTTAGAAAAATGTGGAAAACTGATTAAAGCTCATCCAAGTAGGTACAATTTACCATAAAAAATCCCTAAAAGTTCTGCTTTGACATTAGGTTCACTTGATTACTTGTATAAAGGAACTCCTGAATACTCAACATTACCTCACTCTACGATTGCGTGAGCTGTTTCGATTTTTTTCTTTCTAAATCTAATATCTCTATCATTTAAAAAAAAAATACAAAGAATAAAGTTACAACAAAAAAAAAAGTTTATTTACATAATAGTATGCCGTTAACCTTACCTTTATTCCATATTTAACTGTAAAACTATTTCAAATAGTAATATAACAAAAAATTGCTTTTGAAGTGAAATCGTCAATACTTGTTTGCACAACTTTTATACTAATTAAGCATTAATCGATATAATAATTCATATTTATAATAAAAGATAGTAAATATGAATTTTATTTTCACTGTAATATAACACAATATATATTATTATTATTTTATTTAATCAAGAGGATGACTCATCACATGATTCCAAGTAGTTTTCTGAATAGCTTATAACTGTATTACTGCTACCATCCGCATCATTACTAGTAGTACTAAAAATTAAATGTAATCGGCAATCTTTTTGTTTGGTAGATCTCTGATTTGCATATAAATATATATATATATATATATATATATATATATATTGTAATAAATGAAACATGAACAAAACAAAATTCAGTAAGGGCCCCGTATATATGAACATATACACTATATGCAATTGAAAAGATCGATAATACGTTACGTCTCAACATATAAAATACAGCTAAATGTTGATAAAAAAAGACCAGAGATCTAATCAATTACTAAACATTTTTTTTCCGAAAGATAGAAGAATCTTTTATAAATTTCATTAACTGATTTTTAACATATTATTGTATGTTTAAAGTCTGATCATTTTTTTTCTTCTCATTCTGTTGTCAATGCACTCCAAAGATATCGCTGGATCTATTCAGTATAATGCGTAATTAAATACATCAAGAAGCTTATTTGATCTGCTATTTTGACGTGCATGTGACAATGAATTCTTTTATTTATGTTTACGCCAACTTTCGCTGGCCTTGTTAAAGAAATATAGTAAGGAAGTGGAAATTGCCTAGATATATCGCAACCATGAATCAAAAGTTTACGAATAGTGGGACTCATTCTCGCAAACAGATATTTTTTAAATAAAGCTATTAGTCTGTCGTGAGAATGCTTCCAACTCCCTCAAGGTAAACTCTTTTTTGCTTTTATATGCTGAAACAATAATGGCAATATTTTCAACCAATACTGGATAATACTGAACCTACTCCTAAACGTTTAGCAAAAACATCGGGCCTTTCAAAACATCCCCTAGCTACATTGCCAGTATTACTCGTTCCGTGACCCTGTAATACTTGATCTACTCAAACTTTAAATTCAGCATAAATTTTTTTTTGTAATATACGTTTTTCTCCCGTCAGGTCATCTAAAAGTTCAAAGAATTTCAATTGATAAATCAGAATCATTAACATAACCTTAATGTTAAGCAAATTCTACCATTTTTTTCCAAGACAAAAATAAGGGGAAAGTTCTTTCTCAAACAGACATACTGTATAAAAATTGGTTTAATTCAAGATTTGAAAGATACTTTAGCTTGCCTTTGTAAGAAATAGAGAAGTTTTATTGATAAATTTTTTAATAATCGCAATTAAATGAAATATGTACATTCATGCTTAAATAAGATATAGTTTGAAATTACATAGTGTTTGCAAATGGAGTAATTTTTATGTAAACGTTAATAAATAAACACCATTTAAAGACTCAAGTTTTACCTTTCTCATTTTTGGATACATCCCACTTATTCAATTTTACTCTCTGTCCTGAATGTAAAAGATTCTCGAAAGATCGAATTTCGCGATGCAGCAGACAAAGTCTATACAGTAATGAACCTGGCTTAGGAGTGAAATCAGTGCATGTTTTAAATTAAAATGCTGTCATTAAGCCTATTGGACATCGGATTGTCGACGTATTGCCAACAACAGCATTTACGGCTTTACCATTTAATAATGTTTCAAAAACTTTCTACTGAAGAGTAACAACTTCATCATTTGGCAATCCAAAATTATATTCAGCTAATTTTTCGATTTCTGTATTTATACGATAATGTTTTCGTTCAAATATTACTAGATCCTCTTTTTCTTTAGCTAGTAAGAAGCCAAAAAAATTATTTATGGGTTATAGAACTAGAATAAAATGAATAGAAATATTATAATTACTACATTACTTATAATGAGAATAAATCTCGTCTTATATGTCATTGTATATACATAAAACATTAAGACTGTCTGATTAAAAATTTGACAAAATCGTTTTTAATCACTATTCTGCCGTCATAAGCAAGAGTGCGGCATCTAACATAAAAATTTTCGTATTTTTTAAGCGTTTTCTACATCAATGTGTTGTTGCAATTTTTATCAGTAACATAATAGAGCGACACCTTGTCCCTGTAACATCTGACCTTAACAAAAAAATTGTTATTGTGTGAAAATATTTTCTATATTTCTTCTTATTAACATATTATCTAGATGCTAAGTAACTTACAGATGCCGCACTGTTGCTTATGACGGTAGTATTACTTATTGTACCACATATTTGGGGCTACATTGTACTTTTTAGTCGTATGACTCAAAAAAATCACTTAATATTGGTGAGGAATCAATTTATTGCGGGGGTTCTTTATGTTTAAAAGTGATATGTTTGCTTTAGTACCTAGATCGATTGAACTTTTCAGTTGAATAACTATACAACTAGTGACGAAAAGTAAGTGCTGAGCGCTAAAATCTTTATAACTAGAATCATCATATTTTTTGTCAGCATTGGTACGTCCCGACGTACTATTAAATCAAAGCGTAACATAAAATTGCAAACTAGATAGATCTTTTTGATTACAGCCCATAGCTATACAACCACACAATCACACGATAGTTTTATGAAGCATTACTTGTAAAGTAACAATAATATCTACTTCAGACAATTTATGGTCGCTAATGTTCAATCTACAATTACTCATTGCCTCTCGGATCTTCATATAAAATAAATAAATTAAATACTCTTTACTTCTAATATCTTTTACTAATCATTTGTACCTGCTTTTGCTAAAATTATACTTTATGTAAAAAGCAGCAGCTGAATCTTTTGAATGCTTTAAAACACTAGTTTAAGTTGCTAAACTATTTTCATTTTTGATGGTTCAAGTAAAAGCCAATTTTTGGAGTGTGTATCTCTTTTATTGGAAAAACTTGTCAACGTTTCATTACTCGTAGGTGGCTTCTTTAGGACACATTTACCTATACATTACAAACTTTTAATTACGATATTATTGATAGACATAAGTAATATGTATTATTTAAAACCATACATCACGCTGAGCTAAAGCAAGTACCTCACACATTCCCCACTGTTGTCAGCGTGGCCTCTTATTCCTAATTTACAT
Source organism: Copidosoma aretas (assembly GCA_030522625.1). Classification (NCBI taxonomy): domain Eukaryota; kingdom Metazoa; phylum Arthropoda; class Insecta; order Hymenoptera; family Encyrtidae; genus Copidosoma; species Copidosoma aretas. The sequence continues at coordinate 110 of JAPYYV010006962.1, read as the reverse complement.
AGTTTGTCCTGAAATGTAATAATATATATGTAACACAAATTAAATCCTATCTTGGCTAATTATACAACAACAATACAAACTTTCATACATACATCAAATACTTATGTCGA
>JAPYYV010006961.1:0-22930 GCA_030522625.1 Copidosoma aretas | reverse complement strand
ACCTCTCTTCGTTGCGGGTACGTGATTGACTCGCTCTCGCACTCTGGAACGCTCACTCCGAGCCCGCCTGCCGGTACTCTGATACTTACTGGGTTCGCGATCAGTCGGTGCTCTGGGTCCACCTCCTGGGAGGCTCTTGTTTCGGTCCGTGACGCGTGGACGATAGGTTGTCCTTGACTCTCGATCTGATCCCTTGCTGGATCCGGCTCGAAGGACCAATGTTGGTAGGAAAATGAGAACGCTGACGAGAGACCGTGATTTGCACGATATTGTGCCTTTATTCGTTGCTCTCCTTAAATACAAAAGACTCGGAGCCTCGAGAGTCACTTACGGCTTCTCGAATGAGTTATATATAACACATAGCATCTACCCATCGTGAAAGGAAGAAGGTGGCGCGCGCCTCGCCGACGCAGCAACATTCAGCAATAAGAATAACGATTATGATCATAATAATTAAAATAAAGATAATGATGATAATGATGATGAAATGGTTGATTATGATAATCTTGAAAACCATACCGTCAAATATTATTAGCATGATTATTATGAGTACGATATTGAATATAATGGTGACTATAATAACAATAAGGCTTATGATAGTAAATTTTACGATAATGCTGATGATGATTTTGATATGGATAATGATGATGACGATGGTGATGACGATGATAATAATGATACTAATGAGGATGATAAGAACGGTAATTAGGACGATGATTATAATGAATACATGATAATGATAATAATAATTTTGAAGGTGACGATGATGATATTTATGACTATGATGGTGACGATGGTAATCATGATGATTATAATAATGAGATTTATACGAAAGTTGATTAATATCATGATGATGATGATAAGAAAACGATGATGACGATGAGATACAAGATAATAAAACTTATCATGATGAAATAATGATTATGATAACGTCGATGAGAATAATGATGATTATGATGATAATAGGGCTGATGATAATGATTATATCAATGATGACAATAATGTCGATGATACCGATAAAGACCACGATAATAGAAATAATGATGACGGTAATAATAAGAATGATGATGATGATAACGCTAATGATAATAAGGATTTGGATTATGCTTATGATGATTATGATAAGGATGATAATGATTATAATATTAATAAGGATGATGTTTATAATAATAATAATGATGATAATATGGATAATAATGATAAAGATGATGATGACAATAACGATGATAATGATGATGATGATGATAATGATCGTGATAGTGATGACTATGTTGCAAATGATGATGATGATGATGGTGATAGTAATGACAATGACAATGCTTAAGATGGTAATGATGATGATAATAATGAAGTCGATGATGATAATAACACATATGATAATGATGATAATGATAATGATTATAATGTTGGTTAAGATGATAATGATGATGAGAATCAAAAGAATTAGTATGGAGATAGTCATAAGAATAACGATTATCATAACGATAATAGTAACAATGATGTTGATGTTGATGATGACGATAATGATGATAATGATGATGATGACAATGCTGATAATTAAAATGATGACGATGACAATGATAAAGTGAATGATAATAATGTAAATAATGATGATGGTGATAATGAAGATAGTAAGGCTAAAGATGGTCATATAAATATAAATCATGATAATATCGATGACGATGATGGTGACGATGATGATGATGATAATATTAATAATGATAAAGATGACTATGATGCGGACAATGATACTGATTATAATAATGAGACTACTGTTTATTAAGATGATGATTATCATAATAAATATAATAATGATGATCATGATGACGATGATGATGATGATAATGATGATAAATATAATATAGATAATTATAACAAAAATGAGAATGTATATGATGGTAATGATTATGATAATGATGATAATAATGAAGATAATGAGGTCGACAATAGACATGATAACAATGATCATGATTATGATATAAACGATAATAGTGACGATAATGATGAAGTCTTGATAATAATGGTGATAACGATGCTATGATTATTATGATGATATCAATAGTGACGATGATGAAAATAATGATGATAAAGATATTGAAGATGATGATGATTAGAATGATTATGATTAAAAAAATAATTATAAATATAAGGATGATAAGGATGATGATGATAATTATAAAGAAAAGAATGATAATGATGCTGATAATCATAATGTTAAGGTTGTTGGTAATGATCATGATGATGATAAAATGGTCAGTGGAGATAATTATTATGATAAAAATGATGGTAGTAATAATCATGATGATAATGATGATGATGAGAATGATGCTGACGATGATAGAATTAATGAGGTTGACGTTGATCGTGGAAATAATGATCATGATCATGGCGATGACGATGGTGGTGACGATGATGATGATGATGTTAATGATAATAAAGATGATGATGATGATGATAAATATGATGTTGTTGATGAAGCTTGTGATGATGATAATGTTGATCATGTTTACATTTATGGCAATAATAGCGGTGATGATGATAATGATGATGATGGTCGTGCCTAGGATTCTAATTATGATGATTATAATGATAATGTTGATGATGATGATAATTATGGTAATGATTATCATGTTGATTATGATGGCGATGATGGTGATAAAGATATTTAGGTTAACGATGATCATAATAATAATGATTATGTCGATGAGAAGGATGATGATAATAATTGTGACTATAATGATGATAATCATAATGATAAGAATTATGATTGTAATGATAATTGTAATAAGGATAATGATGTTGTGAACAATGATGATTATAGAGATCATGATAATGATAATATGAATAATAATGATAATGATGATCGTAATCATGATGATAAGGTTCATGATAATGATGATAAGGTTGATGATTATGATAATAAAGATTATAATGATGCCGACAATAATGATAATGATAATGATGATAACAAAGATGATGATAATTAAAATCATGATAATGACAAATATGACGACATTAATGATGATAGTATGAATCTTGAGTATAATAATGAGGATAATGCTAATGATAATAACGATTATGATGATTCTGATTGGAAAAATGGTGAAAATAGTGATAATAATAATAATGATGATGATATTGATAAATATAAGAATGATGACGATGATGATAATGATGATAATGATGATCATGACGAAAATAATGTCGATGATGATGATGTCAACAATAATGATAATAAAGATCATGATGATATTAATGAGGATGATAATAATGATGATAATCCTAATGATGACGATAAGCTTAATGATGATGATAATGATAATGTTGATGATCATGACGCTAACGATGATGATGTTGATGATGATAAGAATGATAATGATAAAGATGATGATGATGATAACGATGATGATGCACATAATGATGATACTTATAATAATCATAATGATAATGATGATGAATATAATGAGGATAATGATGATGGTCATGATCTTGATCATAAGGTTGATGATAATTATGATAAGATTGACAATGATTATTAGAATTAATATAAGAATGATGCTAATGATAAGAATAAAGATGATGACGATGATGAATATGATGGAAATGACAATAATAGTGATAGTAATGACATGTATGGCAATAATAACGAAGATGATGATATGATAATTATGATGACAGTGCTGAGAATGATATTGGTGATAATGATAATGATAATGATGATAAGTATAATAAAGATAATTATAATAAAAATAGTAATGATTATGATGATGATCATCATGATAATGATGATAATGATGAAGATAATAAGGTTGACGAAGGACATGATAACACTGATCATTATGATGATAAGAACGGTAATAGTGACGATAATGATAATGTCTTAAAAACGATGGTAATACCGATGATGATGATCATAATGATGATAATAATGGTGACGATGATGATTTCAGTCACAGATTGATGTTACAGATCTTTTTTCATGTATTGTAAACTCCAAACAACTACTGTTATGGTCGTCACTTGAAAAATCGGATTTTTTATCCGATTCTTCTAATTCGTTACCTTCGGTGACGTGCTTAGCATTAGATTCAAGATAGACTTAATAAACTATGATGGGAGCTGAGATTTATTCAGCAATTTTGTATACAATTTTGTTTTAACTTTTCATGTTTGTAACTTTGACATCATTTAGGCACAAAAAACATTCTTCTGCGCTGGTAGGAACTCTCCAAATCGCTAGAGTAATGAATTATATGTTGCATTTATTCCCTTACTTCTTCTACTAGTACAACATCTTTTTGCATGCGTTACAATTAACATGCACAACCCAACTACTTTGTTGATCAGTCTTCAACTTCAAAATTTCTTCATACAAGTTGCAAATCTTTTCGTTTATTGGTTGTTGAAACGATTTTACCCCATATTTCGAACCAATATAACAGAAATTGCCATAATTCCATTGACAATAATGTAATGGCGAATCCTGAAGTAAGTTTCTTGTAGCATTTAATTCCATATTAGCCCAGTCACCAACTATTGTGAAACTGCCGATTGCTTGATGACAACGCCTGCGGGCCCGTTTTCACGCCCCGACCAGCCACCGATACTGAGGATCCGACCCTCTGCATGGTAAAACGCTTACGTGCGCCTGCATTAAAGCCGTAATCGAAGGACTTCGCCGGATCACGGGCTCACTTCGTTGCATGCCGTCACCGAAAGAAGGTGCCCTGGATGCAGACACCCGTAGGAAGGATTTATAGGTCAGATAATCTTTGTAAGTTGCTTTGAAAATTGTATGAACACTAGTAAAAGAATAGAAATGCAGAAGTTTTTTTGACCACATATATGGAGTAAGCAACCCTTAAATGATTAGTATTCATGGTTTGAATGTCAGACTCAACAAAAAAATTTTTTTTCGTAGAATAAGTTTATTGAGGTTGTGTCATAACTCAGACGTGCTGGGGTTCTATTTTTTACTGTGTTGTAAATATCAAATCCTCCAATATCTTCATATTTCTAATTACTAAAACAACAATTATCATCCTTTACATGTAAATCATTTTTGTTACTGATACTACTGTCATCATCGACATCGTCATGCTCATCATAATAATCAGTATCATCATCATCGTCATCAATATCATTATCATCGTCAACTTTATCAACATTCTTATATTTCTGATCCTTATCATTACCATTATCATTAAAATTACCATCACCACCATCATAATCATTATCATTATCATCATAATCAATATAATTAACATAATCGTAATCATTATCATCGTTACTTTCATTATCATTGTCATCATCATCATCAACATCATTATCATAAGCGTCATCATAATCATTATCATCATCATCATCCCCGTCGTGGTTTTCATCAGTATTATCAATAGCATTATCATCATCATGATATTCATTAACACTATTATTATCATCACCATCAATATCATCATCATCCTAACCATCATCATAATTATCATGATAATTATGTCAAACATCATCATTATCATTTCAATTACCATCATTATCATCATTGTTATCGTAATCATTATTATCATCATCTTGTTCATTGATATCATGATTATAATCATCAATAATATTATCAAGACTATCATTAGCATCATCACCGTAATAATCATCATAAACGTTATCATCATCATAATTATCATTTCCGTTACCTACATTAGCAGCATTCTTATCATCATCATAAACATTATAATTATCATAATCATCATTATCGTCATCTTCAAGATCATTATCATCATCACTATCATAACTACAATTATCTTAAGGATCATCATTATCATCGATATTTTTGTCATCATAACCATAATCATTATCGTCATTTACATGATTAGATCTTTATCATAATCATCATCATCACTAATATCATCATTATGATTATTATCATCATCATTATTATTATTATCATCATCAACATCATAACTATAATCAGCATACTTATAATTATCTTCATTATCATTATCATCATCATGATCATCATCATAATTATAAAATCATCCTCATTTTTATAATCAATATCATCATCACAATTATCATCATCAAAAACACTGGTATCATAATAATAATTATCATCACTATCATATTGATTATCATTATTTTCATCATCATCAACTTCATCATTGTTATCATGTTAACGGTCAACATTATTATCATAATAACTAAAAATATCATTATCATCATCATTATGATTATTATTATTATTATTTAAATGATCACAGTCACAATATTCATCTCTATCAACACTACAACTATCAGCACCAACATAATCACTATTTTTTAACTGTTTCCTTCATTGTCACTAACATCATCATATTTATCACTAATATTATCATCTTGATCATCATCATCATTATTATTATCATTCATATCATTAACATTAAGATAATCATAATTACTTTTATCATATTCATTATCATCAACACCCTAATCTCAAACATCATTATCATTTGTACGATGATTACAGTCTTCCTATCTATAACTAATAATTCTATAATCATTTTCACTAACATGATAAATATTATTACTACGACTACATTTATTATCATCACTGCCATGCTAATTATCATCAATATCATTATAGTGATCATCATCATCATCATCAAGTTTATCGTTATTGGTTTCGATATAATCATCATCATCATCATAATAGGTATAATTATTATCATAAACATTATTCTTATAATCATAATCATCATCATTATCAACCTTATCATCATAATTTTCATCATTATCACTATAATCATCATCAACATCTTGATCAACAACATCACCACGATTTTCTTTATTATCATAATTATTATAATCGTCATTACGATCAGCATCATCATCATCATCACGATGATCATAATCAATATAATAATAAAGAACATTATCATCATTCTTATCATAAACATTAACATTTTTATAATTACGATTACGATAATCGTTATGCTTATCATCATCATTATTATGTTCCTTATTATCGTTAACATCATTATCAACATTAACATCATCTCTTTCATAAACATGACCATTTATTTTTTCACTATTATCATTATTATTATCATCATTATTATAATTATAGTCATTATCAACAGCAGTATTATTAGCAACATCTTTATTTACATTATTTACACAATATTATTATCATAAGCATGATTTATATTGTCATTACTATAACTGTAATCATTATTTACATTATTATCATCATACTACAATGATCATCACCAATATAATTTATATTACAATTGCATTTACTATCAATAACATCAATATACTTATAATTATCAATATCAACATGATATGAATTACAATCATCATTATCATCTTCATCGTAAACATTATTATCAATATTATCATCATATTAATCGTTAACAATATTATTATTATGACCATTTCAATCATCAGCATCATCATCATTATCGATATAAATATCATTATCATTATAATCATCGTCATCATTATCATTATCATCTTAAGCACTGTCGTTATCATCAGATTAATTATTATAATTATCATCATCATTATTATTAATATCGTCAACAACATAATATTATCATTATTGTCATCATTATTATTATAATCATCATCATTATGAAATTTTCTATCATCATTATCATCATCATAAATATTATCAACATTATCTTATCACCACCAAAACCATCATCATCATTATCATTGTTTATATCGTGGGCATCATGATAATTAATATTATTAACACTATACTCATTATCATTATCATGGTCAATATTATCATTACTGATACAATCATTATCATCAACTTCATTAACATTATCATCATCATCATACCCATTTTAATCATCATAATCAGCATCATAATCCTCATCATTATAATCATTATAATCATAAACATCTCCATTGTGAACATCCTGATTATTATCATGACCATCATTGTCATGGTCATCATTAATATACTTATCATCAGCATCATTATGAAAAGCACATTTCCAATATCACCATAGGCATTATCATCATCATTATAATCATCATAATTATCATTTTCACCTTAATCAATATCCATAGCATCAACATCATCAATTTAATTATCATAATCATATTTATCATCACCATCATAGACGTCATCATTATCTTTATTATCATTAATTATGATAAAAAAATAACTATCTTTCTATTTATAATCATTGACACTTTATTTATCATCATCTACGTAAGCATTATTATTATGACTAATACTGTCATCATCATCAACATCATCATACTTTTTATCATACTTTCGATCATCATCATCTTCATTTTTGTCATCATTATCTTCAATGTACCCATAAGGATCATCATCATGACCATTATAATCATTGTCGTCATTATAGATTTCATCATTAATATCGTCAGCATCATTTACATCATACTCATTATCATCATTATCTTCAACATTATGATTATTATTCAAAGCGTCACAATCATTATATTGATAATTATTGCGAGAATCATATTCAATTTTAACATCATCATTATTACTAATACTATCTACATAAACATCATCATACTTATTATAATCGTTAACATGATAATCATAATTGTCATCATTATCATAACCATCATCATTATTATCATGATCATCACCATCAGTATCACTATCATGAATATTATTATCATTATCTTTCTCATCATTATTATTACTAAAGTCGTCACAATCCTTATAGTCATCGTCATAATTACAACATAATTATTTTTAATATTACTATTACCCTTATAATCATCGATATAATTATACCTATCATCATAATTGTCATCATCACTATCATTATTATTATCAAAATCATTACTATTATCATTTAGATTATTATAAACATTATCATCATCATCAGCGTTATTATTTCTAAACTAAACACGTCTATCGTTATCATTATCATAATAATAATCATCATCATGATCATCATTATTATCACCATTATTATGACTATTCTAAAAACCATTAATATCACGATTCTCATCATAATCATCATCATTATCATCATTATCATGATCATCGTCATCAACATCATAAAAACCATCATAAATCTTATCCTCATTATCGTTATTATAGTTAATACAATCATTACTATTATAAATATCATTAAGATTATCTTTATGATTATCATCATTATCATTATCACCATCATCTTTATCATTATTATTAGCATCATCATGATTGACATCATCATCGACATCGTCATCATTATTATGATGAACATCATCATCAACGTTATAATAATCATTATTTTTATCATGATTATAATTAACTTCATCATCATAATCGTTATTTTAATACTTATTAAAATAATTATTATTAGCATCATCATCATCCTTGTCACTATAATCCCTATGATCATCCTAATCATTATCATTATTATCATTATTATTATCATCATAATCATAACCATCATCGTCACTAACATCATGATGATCTTTATCACCATCATTATCATCGTTATCCTAATCATCATCATTATCATCATCAATATGATGATTATCATCACCATCACGATCATCACCATTATTAATTTCGTTACCATCATTATGATCTTTCTCATAACGATCTATTTCATCATCGTCATCAATAATATCATTATCATCATCATAATCATTATCGTCATTTACATCATCACTATCTTTATCATCATCATCATAATTATCATTTATATGATCATTGGTATCATCCTCGTTATCATTATCACTATTATCACGGTTATTATGACGTTTATAGTCATCATTATCATTATTATCATTATCAACATAATCATCATCTTTATCATCATGCTAAACATTATCAGTAGCGTCGTCAACATTATTACCGTTTTTATCATCATCATTATCTCTATTATCATGATTAATATTAAAATTATCACAATCTCCTTTTTAAACAGTAATTATTCTACAATCATCATCGCTAACGTATTAGTTCCTATTATCACTAATACCTTTATTATTATTAGCATTATCATACTCACCATTATCTTATTAATCTTTATCATCATCATGGTGATCATTGATAACATCATGATCACGACAATCATTATCGTCATCAGTTTAATCATCATTATCATTATCATCGTCGATATTATTATCATGATCATCATAATCGTCATCATTTTCTTAATTATCATTATCATTAACATCATTATCATCGGAATTGTTATCTAAATCATTATCAACATCATCTTTATCAATATTATCATCATCATCATCATCATAAACAACATTATCATAATTATCATCATGGTTTCCATCATTATCATCATCATTATTATTTCTATTAACATTATTATTATTACGATCGTAAAAATCTTTTTATATATCATCATAAATACTACAATCATTATAACGTACATATTTTTTTTTTTAATTATCCTTCTTCATAATGAAAACCATAATAATTAGCATCATCGATATAATCAAAGTCAAAAAAAAAATTTTCATTATCATCATCGCTATTATTATCATTATAAGCATTACCATTATCATCGTCGTCACTTTCACCATTAATATTATAAGCATTATTATCATCATGATCATTATAACTATTATCATGATTATGATGCTTTTTTATTGTCAGCATCAGAATCAGCATCATCATCATAACCATTATAATCATCTATATCATCATCGTTATCATAATTATCGTCATCAATATTCCTTTCATTATTTTTATTAATATCATCAGGATCTTCTTCTTTATCAATATTAATTCGACACTTTACTTTTCCAACATAATAATGTTAATCATTACTATAACCTTCAGTAGCATATCATTATTATATTATCATCATCAGCATTATGATCATCATTATCATCATTAGCATTAGCATCATGAACGATCTTATTATCATCGTCATTATCATGATCATCATCATTATCATTACAATTATCTCCTTTATCATCATTGTTATAAAGATCATCACAATCTTCTCATGCTTCATTTCAAATACTAGAATGATCATAACCAACATAATTATTAATATTAATACTATTACTGTCATTATCTTCTACATTATCATACTCGACATCATCGACTTCATCACAATCCTAATTATTATTTTCATCATTATAATTATTGCTATCATGATCATCACTATCAATATCATCATTATCATAATCACCATCTTTATTATTGTCGTCGTTAAACTTATCATAGAAATCAGCATTATTCTTATCAACATCATTATTTTCATTATTATCATCATCATCATCATTATCATTAAAAATATACTTGTTATTATTACCATCATTTACATTATCATCATTATCGTTATCATTATTATCATTAATATTATCGGCATAATCATTATTGATATCGATTACATTTTAATCATCAATATTAACATGATCAATATTATCATTAATCGTAATATAATCATTAACAGTATCATTTACGTCAACGTCATTCTCATCCATATCATTATCATCATTACAATTATTATCGTCAGCCTAATCATTATCAACATCGTTTACACCAGAATCATTATCATTGACATGATCTAAAATATCTTTACTATTACTATAATTAGTATCAACATTATTAACATTATTATCACTATTATCATCATCATCATAACTATAATGAATATCCTAACCATTAATATTATCATTATCACATTATCATGATCATCAATACTACTATCATGATCTTTATCATTATTATCATCATGATCATTATCATTATTATCATTATCCACTTCATCATCATCATCATCATCACTATCATCATCATCTTTATTTTTAATAGCAGCATCCGTATTATAATCATGAACATCATTATCATTATGATTATTATCATTAAGATTAACCTTTTCATTTTTATTGTCATTATCCTTAAAGCTAATATCATAATCATCAATATCACCACTATCATAATCTGTTTCATTTCTATCAGCATTATCATCATCATCATCTCTATTTTTATTATCGGCATCATCAATGTCATCGTTATCATTATCATTCTAATTGTCGCCATCATAGTCAAAGTCTTTATGATAATGATCTTTATCACCAATTTTTGTATCTCCATCATTGTCAACAATATTATCCCCATTATTTTTATCATTATCATCATCATCATCATTATTAATAATATCAGCATTATTATAATGATCATCGTCATCATCAACATCATTAGATTAATCACCGCTATCATCGCAGTAATGAACCTTATTATTATTATCATGACTATCCTCTATCTTATGATCTTTATCATCATTATCTGCATTAACATTATTTTTATTATTATCATAATCAATATTATTATCATCATTATTATCATCAAGATTATTATCATAATCATCATTATCATACTCATCATCGTTATCGCTATCATCATTACTTTCATCATTATTAGCATCAGTATAGTCATTATAAAAATCATCAATATTATCACCATCAATATCTACATTATTTTTATCAGCAGTATTATCATCATCAATATCATTATTATCACCGGCATCATCAAAATCGTCATCATTATCGTCGGTACCGACATTATCAGCACCATTATTGTTATCATTATCGACATCATTATCATCATATTTTTCGTAATCAATCAATTTATAACCATCATTATTGTTATTATCATCATTATTATTATCGTCATCGTCAACCTTCATATTATAATCATGATCATAATAATTAATATTTTTCTAATCATCATCATTATTTTTTGTATTATAATCTCTACCATCAACATTAACTCTATCATCATCATCATCATCATCATCATCATCATCATCATCATCGTCGCCATCATTGTCATCATCATTATGACCGTTTTTATCATGACCATCATTATTCTTACTATTTTCAATAGCATCATATTTATCATCGTCATCATCATTATCTGAATCATCATCATCGTCATCCTTATTATCATTGATAACAGCATAATTACAATAACGATTATCACTATTATCATTTTGAGCATCATTATCACCATGATCACTATCATTATTTATATCATTATCATTATCTTTACGAACCATATTATTATCATCATGATCATCGACCTTATCATCATGAACATTATCATCATTATAATTATCATCATCAATTTCATTTTCATTATAAGCATACTTATTACTATCATCATATTTATCATCATCATTTTTATCATCATTATCTATCATAGCATTATCATCACAATCATTATCATTATCATGTCGTCATTGTAATGATCACGATTTACATCCTAATCATCATTATTATTATCATCATCATTCATATCATCATTAGTATTATTAATATCATAACCATTATGATTACTATCATCATTACTATAATCATCTTTATCATCATTATTATAAATATCATCATTACTAATCCAAATACTATAATTTTCATCATTATCATAAACATTATAATTTGTATCATTACTACCTTTATCATCGTTAAGATCATCATAATCATAATGATTGTAATCATGATTATCATCATAATCATCATCATCATCGGAATCGTTTTGTTGACATAGTAACCTTTACCATCATAATTATTATCATAAATGTCAATATTATAAACATTATGTTCATTACCATCACCATTACTAATTAAATTATTATTTTTATCAATATATTTATCATTGTCATGATGGTCATAATCATTATTATAATTCTCGTTATTATCATCATTCTCATCATCATTATTACCATAATAATCATCATGTTCCCTATCATTATCATCATCATCATCATTATGATAATCGACATCACCATCATGATCTTTATTATCATTCTAAATATTTGTATCTCCACACTCTCTATATTTATAATCCTTAAAACGCCAAACATCATCATAATTATTTGAATCAATATAATAACTAATACTCATTATTTCATCAACATCTTCTTACATACTATTACATTTGCCATCATCATTATCATCATAGTCATCATCATCGTCACTATTTTCATTATCGATTTTAATATTAATTCCGCTAGCATTATGATCATCATAATGAATATTACTATTACATGATCATCATTATCGTCATCTTCTTTAGCATGATCGTCATTAGCATCATCATGATTATCATTATTATGATCATCATTTTTATTATTATTATCATAAACATCATCATCTTCCTTGTCATTTTTATTATCATTATTATTAAAATTATTCTCATCATCATCATTATCTTACCCATTATCATTTTTATTACCACCAATAAGATCATTGACATCATAATCTATATTCTTACCATCATAATTATCGTAATTATTATTGTCATCATCATCATTATCATTTCATTTACCATCACTATCATCATTATTTTCATAATCATTATTATCATCATCATTATTATCGATATCATCATAATAATCGTCATAATCATCAACATCATTCTAAGCTACATCATCTTTATACTAATTGTCATCACCATAATCAGTATCATCATGATTATAATAATTATTATCATCATTATCAATATTATTATCATCATTAGTGTGATTATTATCATTCTTATCATCTTTGTCATCATCACTATTATTATTTTGATCATCATCATTATAATTACATCCCTATCGTGATTCACCCTAGGATCATTTTCATCATTATTATTATCGTTCTGATTCTCATCTTTATGATGATTACCATCGTCACCACCATTATTTTCAATTGAGTTGCTATTAATAAGATTTTTCTTATCATAATCATAATAATCATCATCATAATCCTCAATTTTATCATCATCATCATTATCATCATCATCATTCTTGTTATCATTATACTTAAACTCATTATTGTAATAAGCATTATTATGATCATCATCATCATCATCAATATTATTAACATCGTCGTCATGATCATTGTAGTTATTCTCATCATTATCATCATTATCATTTTTATGATCATTATGCCTATTATCATCATTATTATGATGAATATAATTATCATAATTATTACAATCATCAAAATCAATTTTTGAGCTAGTTGTTGGCTCAGTGGTTAGCGTGCTAGCCACCGATACAACACAGCTCAAGGGGCCGCAGGTTCGATTCCCGGTGGGGGCACTTAGATTTTTTCTGATGGTCTTTACCGAAATTCAATCTGCGGCACCGACTTAGGTTTAAGGTATACTTCTAAGATTAAGTTTTAAGACAATATAGCTTTTAAGACTATAAAGATAAAAAAAATCCAATGTACCCAAAACCAACAGTTATATAAATCTAATGTACTACTCACGGTAATAATACATAGTGTAGCTATAGTAGCTTTTAAGGACTAATAAAGCTTCTTAAATAAATACACTACGAAAAAAAAAAAAAAAAAAAAAAAAAAAACAAAAAAAAAAAAAAAAAAAAAAAAAAAAAAAAAAAACAAAAAAAAAAAAAAAAAAAAAAAAAAAAAAAAATCAATTTTATCATCATTATCTCCATCATCAGTATTATTATTGAGATCATCACAATCTTCCTATTTATTATGTTTGCTACTGCAATAATCATTAGAAACATAATTTTTATTTATATTACTATTACTGTCATCATAATTATCATAATTATTCTTACTATCATCAATATTATAAAAATGATTATCATCATAATCACCATCATAATAGCATAATTTTTATTAGTTCATAACCATCTTTACAACTATCATTATCAACGTCATCATCTCCATCATATTCCTCGTCATTATCATCATTATCTTCATGATCATCATTGTCATCATCTCCATCATCATCATCATCATCATCATCATCATCATTATTATCTTTATAATTGTTACTTATGATAAAAGCATAAATACCTTTATACATATATATGGTTATTAACACTACAATTATCATATCCAATGTCAACAATACCATTATTACTAATACTATCATCATCAATATTATCATACTTATTATGATCGGTATCATCACAATTATAATCATCATCATTATTATCATGGTTGTCATCATCATCATTATCTTTGATATCATCATCATCACCATTATCATTATGATTTTTATCAGTATCATTATTATCATTAGGATCATCATTTTCGACACTTTTGTACATTTTCGGCAGTTTTGCAATTGTCATCATCATCATCATGACCATCATCACTTTTACCATCAGCATAAATATTCTAAATACCGTCATTGTACTCATTATCATAAAGATCATTAGTATTCTCATCATCGATACCTTTATCATCGTTGTACATCATCATGATCATAATGATTTTGATTATGATTATCATCATCATTATAGCGAATATAATTATAATCATCACTATCATCATTATTATCATAATCATGATCGTCATGATCATCATCATTATTGTCATCATCTTGAATATCATCATCTTTATCATCATCATTATAATCATCATGATCATCATCATTATTGTTTGTTTTTTCATCATTGTTATTATTTTTATCATAGTCATTATTACTATCATCATAAATATTATGATCATAATATTCATGCTCCTACTCAATATTAGTATCATCATATGATAATTATTATCATTCTTATCATCAATATCATCGGCACTATCATTATCAACATCATTGGTATTACCATCGCTATCTTAGACATTATTATTATTATTGAGTTCGTCACAATCATAATACTCATTTTTAATAATTCCAAAATCATCATCACCAACAAGATCATTATAATTATTTGCATGACCTTAAT
The DNA here is from genome assembly GCA_030522625.1 of Copidosoma aretas. Classification (NCBI taxonomy): domain Eukaryota; kingdom Metazoa; phylum Arthropoda; class Insecta; order Hymenoptera; family Encyrtidae; genus Copidosoma; species Copidosoma aretas. The sequence continues at coordinate 6,284 of JAPYYV010006961.1, read as the reverse complement.
CACTATTAACATTATCATACTTATCATCACTATTATCGTTACAATCATCATTATTCTCATAATCATAATCATCATTATTATTATTATTATCACTATCACTATCATCATTATTATTAATTTTATTAACATCTATATGATCTTTCTTATAATAATATATTTCATCATAGTCATCAGTAATACTATTATCAACATCATCATAATAATTATTGTCATTGCGATCATAATCGTCTTTATTATCTTATCATAACCATCTTATTGCCATCATTATAATCATCATAATTATCATTATTTTTATCATGATTATCATCATCATTATCATCATCATCTTGATAATTATCATCATAACCACTGTCATCATCATAAGTTTGCATTTCCATTATTTACGTTAGCAGCATTCTTATTATTATCATAATGGTTATCATCAAAAACATTATTATCATCATAATCATTATTGTCATCATCTTGAATAAAATCATCATAATTATCATTATCGTCATAATCGTCATTAACATCATTATCTTTATTATTATCATCATTATCTCTATCATCATTATTATCGTTAAGATCATCAAAATCTTCTAATATAACAGTATTGGTTCTACAATCATCATCGCTAAGGTATTAATTATTATTATCAGTATCACCTTGATTTTCATCAGCATTATTATACTCACCATCATCAATATCATCTAAATTATCTTTATCATCATCATCATCAGGATCATGACCATCATTATCATCATCATTTTCGTCTTATTTATCATTATTATCGTCGATATTATTATCATTATCATTATAATCGTCATCATAATCGTTATTATCATTATTTTCATTATCATTATTATTATTAAGATCTTGACAATCTTCTTATACATCATCTTAAATACTACAATCATCATCACTAACATATTTATTATCAATTCTTTCACCTTGTTTATCATCGTAATTATCATAATTATCATCATTGATATTATCAATGTCATAAATATTATTGGCATTATCATCTTCGCCATCATCATCATTATTAGCATTACCATCATCATCGTAATTATTTTCATTATCAATATCATTAGCATCATAATCATCGTGAGCATCAGAACTATTATGATGATTATGATCATTTTTATTATTAGCATCAACATCATCATCATTACTATTATGATCATCTTTATCATCAGCATTATCATCATAATTATCATTAGCAATATCCCTTTAATTATTATTACTAAGAACATCACAATCTTCTAATGTTTCATCATAAATACTACGATTATCATAACAAATGTAATTATTATTATTATCACTATCACCTTCATTATCAAAATCATCTACATACTAATCATCATCGATAATATCACAATCATAATTATCACTAACAGCATCATCATTATAATTAATACGATCATGATCATAACCATCATTATCATCATTGTTATCATTATTATTATTGTCGTTGCTGTTATTATCATAGAAATCGTCAGCATCAACATTATTAACATCATTATATTTATTATACTTATCGTCGTTATCGTTTTATCATTATTATCGTAAGCATCATTAACATCATACTCATCATCGTTATGATATTTATCATCATTATTAATAATAAAAGCATCCCAATCTTCATATTTATGATTGTTGACAATGCAACAATCTTATTCAGTATTAATATCATTATTATTACTAATACTATTTCCATCAACATCATCATACTCATTATCATCAGTATCATTACAATCATAATTATCATCATCATCATCATTATCATAATCATCGTCATCACCGCCGTCATCGTTCTCATAATAAATATCATCATCATCATTATCATCATTATTATCATTATGTTTATCACTCACATCGATTATAATTTTTACTTATTATCTTTAATACCATTATAAGGATTATCATCATCGTCATCATCATTATCATTTTTATCATAAGCAACATCATTATCATAATTATAGCCCTCTTCATTATTGTTATCATGATCATTAAAAGCATTATTATTCTGTTTATTATAATAATTTACATCATCATAAATATCCTTGTTTGTACTATAAACACCATCACAATCATCGTTACATGATTATTATTATCATTACTGTAAATGTAATAATCATTATAAACATTATTCTCAATAGCAGCAGTATCATCATCACCATAATCATCATTATCATCATTATCATTATGATTATCATCATTACTATCATAACAATGGTTATCATCATCCTTTTTATCATAATTTTTATCATCATGCTCTTCATAATTTATCTCATCATAATCATCTTTTTTATCATTATCATCATAATAATCATCATTTCTATGTAAAGTATTATCCTGAACATCATTGATATTATAATTATTAACATCATTACCATTAAAATCACCATCATCGGCATCATAATCACTACGCATATCATGGTAAGTATAGGCACCATTATTATCATCATCATAATCATCATCATCTTAATCATTATGATTATTAATATAATCATCATTATCATTTTAATCATCATTATTTGCATTATTCATATCATGATTATTATTATTACTAATACCATCATCATCCTTATTACAGTCATAGTTATCATTATCATTATCATTATTATCAAAGTCATCAAATTTATTACCATCATCACCATATTTAATATTTTCTACTTCAACATCATTAACATAATAATTTTCATCGATATCATCATCATTATCATCATCATAATCATTACTATCATCATCCTTGATAATATCATCATCATAATTCTCATAATTATCATCATTCTTACTATTATCTTCTTCGTTATTATTATCATTATAATCAACTTATCATTATTACCATCATTTCCGTCAACATCATCATCATCTTCATCATTATCATTATCATGATTTTTATTTTTATTATTATAAGAATCATTGTTATCTTTATCATCATGATCATTATCATCATCATCTTAATCATCATTATTGTTATTGATATAATTTTTATAATCATCATAATTATGATTTAATAGACTATAATGATCATTATAAATATCATCATTATTATGAAAATTCCAATCATTGCCCTTATTATAATCATACTTATTATCAGCATCATTATAGTCATCAACATCATTAACGTCATCATTATTGTGATCATTATCATAATCATCATTATCACCGCGATAATCATCATTTTAATTATCTACATCATCATTTTTGTTATTGACATCATCAGAACCATCATAAAATCATCATAAAAACTATAATCATCATATTTAACGTTATCATCTTAATCATCATCATTAATATTATTATTCTCATAATAATCATTATCATCATTATTATTATTAATACGATCATGATAATCATCATTATCATCATCATTATCATCAGCAACATTATCATTATTATTGTAGTCATCCTTTTAATCATTATTATGATCATTAAAATCATTATCATTATGTTTATCAAAATATTTTACATCATTATAAATAACTTTATCATTAGTATAATTGTTATCATCACTATCATTCTTATAATAAGCATCATCATCAACTACATCATCGTTAACATCATCATCATTATTATCACTATGAATATTATTATCATCATTATCGTTATCATCAATATCATCATCATCATCATCATCATTATCATCATTATCATAATCATCATTATGATCATCATCATCATCATCATAATAATCATTACTATCATAATTATGATCATCATCATCACTATTATCATGATAAACATCATGATCATTACGAACATAATCATCATCATTAATATCATTATTTTCATAATCTGTATCATCATTATTATTGTTATTATAAACATTATAATTATCATATCTATCATCATTTTTACTATAATAATTTTCATTATCATAATTAGTATCATTATCATTACAATCACTACAATCAATATCATTATCATCGTCATTATTATCATCACACATACTATTATAATTATAAGCATCACTATTATCATCATCATCGTCATCTTAATCATTATCATTATCATTATTATTATCATGATAATCATCATCATTATAGTCACTATCATTTTTCCTGTAATTATCATCATTTAAATCATCAGTATTACCATTATCACTATTACAATCATCACCGTCGACATAATTATCATTTCCATCACACTAATTACACAGGACCACAAAAAAAAAAGTCAGGGTACATTAACCAAACCTAGCTTACTCTATGTTTTTTAGGTCGCTCAAACTGAATCCGGTGTCAGAATTACCCCAGCACGTCGAGATTTTGTGAAATCTAACCTCAAAACCTCAAAAAATCAAATAATGTAAGTTTTTCGACAAAATTCTGTAAATTCATGCAACTCATGGCCCCCATAACAAAAGATTTTTAGCAGACCAGCCTTAATACACAAGCCAACAACACACAGAATCCTTCCTGAACCATTAGAGCTTGCGCAACCTAACCTTAAACCACCAAAAATCGAGTAACTTAAGCTTTTTTACGAAATTCTATAAACGTATACACCCATTGGTCCTATAACTCAAGATCGTCAACAAAGTAGCTTTAAACATTAGCCAACAACGTCAGGGTCGCTGCTTGAACTACCATTGAACTACCAAAGCTTAAATAACCTAACCTCAAATCTTAAATACCCAAACCCGTGAGCTTTTTTTAGGGAATTCCGTAAACTTATGATCACAATCATATTCATGCAAGCTCATTTTTTCTTGATTTTTAGTCAATTTCACAGGGAACGTTACGGAATCACATCTGGGATATTCTATTTTTTGTTTGTTCATGGAATTGTAACCGATAGTAATACGTATGCAAAAATAGCACTGCTCTTTGTGGTCTGTAGGTTTCCACCAGAGCATTGGAGAAGAAAACAGCTTGGATGTTTCAGTTCCATTTAGAAAAGAAGTCATACTTAGCAAACATTTAATACAAATCACTAGGAGAGTCCAATTATTACTAATATCTAACTCAATATCTAAACATTTTTTATATTGCTGTCTACAGTTTTTAGTTATAGTTCTTTTACAGTTCTTAGGTAAATATTTTTCACAAACGACACAAAATGCATCTTTGGTTCTATATATCGGCATTGTAAGATAGTATCAGTAGTAAAACATTTACTTTTTATTTCAATAAAACTAAAACAAACATATGCAAAAGTAGAGTCGTACATAAATATAAGTAATAGTGCGTTGAGATTAACCAAGGAATATTTTTATACACAAAGTATGTTTTCTTATGTTCAAATACTCGGGAATAAGTAGCACTTTTTCTGCCTTTGCGACTTTGTATACACGTATTAAGAAGTTGTTTTAAGTGACTTCTGTCAGCAGTTAACAATCAAGACGTTTCCACAAAACAAAAAAATGATATGATTGTAATTTTTTTAGTACGTGAGCTAAAAAATATTATTGACTTGAACGGATATCAAAAATGATTCCTCGTCACATAAAAACCATTTCACTGATTGCTCAAGTCTAGAAACGGCATTACTTGAAATTCTGTTCAGAAACTGTTCAAATAAAGTATTGTAAAGGGGCTTTCTTTGAAAGACCGAGACAGTCGAAAAAATACATGAATGACCGGCTTTTTCGCAACAAAATAATGGAATGAAGTCACACTTATTCATTCATTACTCAATTTCAGCAAAGTAGGCACACGCGTTTACTAGTATCGCGAAAAAAAAATATTGTTTTCGATATATCCAAATCATATATCGTATATCGATATATCGCGGAGAAAAAAATCGGTCCGATATATCAATTTATTGTCAAAAATATATCGGTGTTTCCGATATATCGATATATTTTGCCCATCCCTACCACAGCCGGCGCATTGAGCAACTGGTCTGCAACCAGAGTGGCTGTAGATAACTCAAAAAAGCAACAACCAATCATGTTGCAGACTACGAGCACAATGCGCTGCCTGATTGCTAAACAAGAAAGTGCTTTTCGCTTCATTAAAGGACTTATCGGCTGAAGTAGGAGTTTCCAGACCTGTATGTAAGACCTTGCCAAACACTTTATATTGATCAAAGGGCACCAGAGAAGCAAGACTCTAGTTAATCAGGGCCCTAAGTCTAAGAAATCTCATTGTGCAGAGTCTCTTTTTTTACCTTGGAGTTGTCTGAGCTTAGGGCGCGCAGTCTCGTAATTTAATAGACAGACCTCGAATCTCCACGTGGAACTTAGGTTGATCTTAGATAGGGCTGTTGGGCGCATAAGTTTACGGAATTCCGTAAAAAAAGCTCACGGGTTTGGGTATTTAAGATTTGAGGTTAGGTTATTTAAGCTTTGG
>JAPYYV010006960.1:0-13829 GCA_030522625.1 Copidosoma aretas | reverse complement strand
GGGGGGGCTATCAAAGTCACGAGTGGGGCTGTTGGAGGTAGTAGGGTGACCATAGGGGGGTAGTGGGGAGGGCGTGGGGCATTTTACACATTTATGCTGGGTTGAAATCACGGAGATATATTAATAATTTCACCCTATTTTGTGGGGAGGATTTGGGGGGGAGGGGTGCATGAGAAATGTGGGGGGATGTGTGGACAGCCTCACAAAAATATCTATAAAATATCGGTAGATATACATGTATGTATATATCCATATATATATATATATATATATATATATATACATACTTAAAATGAATAAATTTGAAAGTCAGTATTAAGCATGTATTAAATAAAAAATAAAAACATCAAAATCGTCATAAATCAATGAAAATTTATTTTAATTGGTGGTTAAAACCAAAAAACAGACGGAAAATCATGAAAAATTGATGTTTGCTATAAATTCGTAGGTTCGATTTCAATTTTACTGACTATTGTATCGTTTTCCTTTATACTGTGTCATAAGAGAAAGAAGTTAAAAAAAATACATATTTATCTATCGCTTGCAGATTCGTCATTATCTTATCTTCCTATGTACGTACAAGAATCGTTTTGTAACCGGTTTGGGGTTGCTCGACGAGATAAGCACGAGTTCATACGTCATTGTATCCTGCATTGCATAATCTGCGCTCTACGCAGTGCTTTAATCTATCGTCTATCTTTCTTTGCGAACCTAGTTCACTTTTTTTTTGTATTTTTACTACATTATAATTACGTTGGTTACCGTTGACTCTCCTTTTTAGCCGTAATTATATTGCTGTACGAATAGAAACGTCATGAATGCTAATGTCGACATCGACACGGTTTTATGCATTGACGATGTTTTCGACAGAATTGATGAATCTACGGGATCACAGACCGGAAGTAGTAGCGGTAGTTTGAAATATAAAAATGTCAATAATAATGATAAGGTAAATGACCCAGTACTTGGACAGAGCAGAAAATTGAATCAGTAGTTATACAAAAACAAAATTTTTAGGCAATCAGTATTTAGAATAAAGGTAAGCAAGTAAGATAACCTCAAAATTCGAGTAGCACCTCTTGTTGACATAGAGCATTGATGAAGTTTGTTAACAATAAATATTATTTTTAGTCCTTAGGACTTATGACGTATTAACAAACAGAGACAAATAATTGTTAATTTACTGCAGTCATGGCCAAGACTAATTACAGTGATAAAAAATAGGATACTCGAACCATCAATGCAAAAAGCAAAAACATTCGAAAAAAATTGAAAAAAAAAAAGGAACATAAGAAAAACTTCTGAGAAATCGTACTCAAACATTGAGGTGCATAATGCTTTGGCAGCTGTAAGACACGGAATGACACTTCGAAAAGCTGCAGAAGAATTTGATATTCCCAAAAGTACGCTTCATTTAAAATCAATAGGCGTACTGCTTGTTAAAACTAAGAAAGGTCCACCAACTATTCTCAAGGGAGATAAAGAAAGTTAAATTCTTAGTTGGATCTTGGAATGAGCTGATAAAGGCTGTTCGGTAACCAAGTCTCAGTTACTTGACAACATTCGAAAATTTTTAAATGATAGCGGGAGAACGATAGTTTTCACAGAGAACAGACCAGGTAAGCACTAATATGATGTTTTTATGCGTAGGCACAAAATTTCAAGTACAAGGATAGCTCAAAACTTGACAACTACAAGGGCTTCTGTTTCTGAAAATGATATTCGTGGCTGGTTCAGTCATGGAAAGATATATTTAGAGAAAAAAGAGCTTTCGGATATTGGTTCTAATCGTGTTTTTTATCTTGATGAAACCGCGATGGATCTTGTGCCAAAAGACAGTTCTGTTATAACAGAAAAAGGTGCTTCTTCGGTGTATCAAATTGTTGGTGCTAATGAAAAAGCATCCTTTACGGTTTTGTTCACAGCATGTGCATTAGGAGAACTTCTACTTCTATCTGTTTTATTTAATGGCAAGACCACACCAAGCAGAAAAATTTTAAGTTCTACGCCGAAAAATTACTCTGTTGGTTACACCGAAAATGGCTGGATGCCAGCTGAGAGTTTTTTTGATTATATAAAAAATGTCTTTTATGAGTGGTTGAAGGACAATAGTGTCACGTTCCCATATATATTTTACGTTGATGGACATGTTTTGCACTTAACTTCACCTTTATGCAGATTTTGTAAAGAGCATAAAATTAAATTGACAGTTTTGCATCGTAACTCAACGCACATATACTAACCCCTCGATGTGTCTGTCTTATATCCCTTGAAAGAAGCATACAAGAAATGTATGCGACAATACAGAGTTGACAACAACATAGTATTTGTTCAAAAACACATGTTTTGTACCGAGTTAGAATTAACTTTGTCCTCAATTGATTTGTCATCAGCTATAATTAGTGGTTTTAAGTCGTGTGGTCTTTATTCTTTGGGTGCTAATGCCATTAATTATGAGATATGAAAGAAAAAATAACAAAAAAATATATTACAGGAAATAGCATTACAGTTGAACCAGCTTGCCAAGAAGACTACTCCAAGCTAATTAATATATTTAATACTAAAGTTCTTTCTCCTAAAATGCTACAAAGTTTCCAGAATTTTGCAAGTCAAGAGGTTTGGAATGGAGACGTGAAACAAGAAGAACTTCTTCTTTTTTGGAAAAAATTGAAGAAACTATGTGGTACATAAGCTAGATATATTATATATTACAATTATTACTTTATTTTCAATCATTCTTTAACATTTATTGGCAGATATAAGTCATGGATATAAAATTTTTTTTTTTTTTTTTCAATTAAATTTACAAACTATTTTTTTTAATAACCGTAGAAGAGAAGGAGAATGGTGATAGGATCATCAGGGGCAATAGTTTTTTAATTAATTTAAACATAAGTAGCAATGATTCTGAATGACATAACTTATCTGGCCTGGCATTTGCTGAGATTTCTAAGTTTAACTCACATCAAGATTTTTCTGGAGAAAATCAAGATACTGGTTTGGGAGAAATATATTATGTCGATGAAAATGATGAAAGCTAAAAAGTAGTCGTTTTACCTGTAGAATCTGACAGTATTAACATTTCATTGGATGAAAATGTACAAGAGGAGGAAGCACATACCAGGGATGATAAATTACAAGTGCTGATCAAAATATTACAGAAAACTGTATAATTATCAATGAAGGTATGCATGTGTTATAATTGATTATTTTTTTAAATAATCCTTCAAGTTTAAATATATTAATCATTCGTATTATTAGCTCATGTAATTGTAGATCATGATGTGAATTTTTAGGCAGAAGTAAATAAGTTATCGAAAGAAAATAATACTAGTGAAATAAATTCAGATACCAGATTAAATGAAAGTGAGCTATTGTAGCCTGACAAAAGTAAGATTTTAGTGTACCTTTCTCATATAAATTAATCAGAATACCTCACGCAATTCGTATCTTTATCGTATAGGTACTCCAACGGTCTTTCTAACTAATTCGACTCCCACAGATAAATGCACTTACTTTAACAATTTAAAATTGGAATAATTCTTTTAGATTATTTTTTTATTAATTATATGCATCACTTTAGATCTGAAGACTACTGATGGTTTTCTAATTACGGTATCGAAAAAAGAAACAAAAACAATCCTAGAAATAACTGTTGATATGACTGAGCAACTAAAATCGCCAAAAAGTAGGTATTAACTATATTTTGAAGTCTTTTTTAAATAGAACACATTTTTTGCTTCGTAGAAGATATTGGAGAAGACGATGCCAGTCGTTTAATATTTCAAACATCATTTCCTGTACCCAACAAATTCTACAGAAGGAGTTCCTGTTGTTGCTGTTGTGGATGATGTACTTAATATTTTGGAATTAAAAAAAGAAAATAAAGAAATAAAAAAAAAACAAATTGTAATGAACAAAGAAGACCGAGATAAATCTAAAAAAGTAACAGCAGAAGAACAAAGTATTCAATTATCGTTACCAGAAAAAAAGAAGGAATAGATTGAAACGAAAAAAAAATTTAAGCCAAAAAGTCAAAGAATTACGAAAAAAAACAGGAAAGAAATTTCCAAGGAAGATTTTTTAAAAATACAAGCCGAAAAACGTCAGACAACAAAGGAATTTGATGAAATAGGTACAGGGATGGTTCAACTATAAATGGAAGCCTTACAAAAAAAATTAAAAATCAAGCAGGAAAAAAATTAAATTCAATAACTATTAATGATTTATCTTATTTACAGTTATAAGTGCCTATGAGTCATGTTTTACATTTCATATATTTATTACTAACTACTGTACATTGTACTTGAGTGTACATAAATTATTTCTGTTTTCATAAATTTTTGACGTTAAAAAATTAATTAAATTAACTTATTTTATTGATACTTGTCTTTATTATTGAAATATATATAATTGGAACTGTTTTTCACTAATACTTGTTTTAATCATTGTAAAATATAATTCTGTGACTGTATAATATACAGTTCGAATGTACTAAAATACACTTATTTCATTGCTGTTCAAGTATTGAGTCCAGTTGTCCAAATATTCGTGCTCCTGTCAACAGCTTGTCTACTTACTGGGCTTTTAAGCAACTGACTTAAGATTTAATTATTCGGATATTTTTAAAAAATCTATAAAATATTTTTTTTAATCCATAGGAAAACGTTCCAGCTACACTCTTAAACATTTTTTTTATGTCAATAAGATGTAATTTAGGATAAAATTGACATAAACCGTTTGAGGTATGCAAATGTGTCCAAGTACTGGATCAATTAACTTACTACTAAAGACGATGGCAATCGAGCGGTAAAACGCAGGAAACTCGAATAGTTTCAGTTCAGAAATTTTGTGTATTTAAAATGATTATAAATATTTGAAAGATGTAATAATATTTTTGCTTTATTGCTTTTCTTTATCAAAATATAATTTCAGCTATAAAAAAAATCAACGGTAAGCAACGCAAGTACAATATAGTGAAATAACAAAAAAAGTCAACGAATTTCGCGAAGAAAAATACGCGATGGAGTGAAGCACGACGCACTGTGAACGAGAAGGAAATTTTTCTCTCAAAGTAATATATCTCTGGAGCCCATGGACCGATTTGGATGATTCTTTTTTTAAATTAAAGGTTAATAAATTTACAATACATAGACATTACATAGAACATCAACAAATCAAATTTTTAGCCTAAAAATTTAAGCTAGACATCGTAATTTTACTGATTTGCAATAAAACCTTTGAGACACGCGATATTCTGGACATAAATAATTTTAAAAAAGGCAGGATAGACCATGTGATGAAAGTCAAGAATACAACTATGCACTGCTGTTGAAAAATAGCATTTTCGAGATGGCAAATTCCACGGATGGCACATGAGATAAAAAAATAATAATAACTGCTAAAAATAATGTAATGAATTATACGTACTCAGAAGTTTTTAAAGTCATCGATTATGAATTAATTACCAAATCAATCATGATTCGTACAATGGTAATTCCAAAATCACTGCGATAACCTTAAATAAATGTTGATAGCTGTAGTAAATATCTTACGACTCACAAGTATCGAATCATTGAATCAAGTATGATTGATTTATTAAGAAATTTATAGCTCAGTGACCTTGAAAACCCCGAAGTATAGATTTTTATACAGTTTGTTGCGAATCAGCAAAATTATGATGTACAGCTCAAATTTTTAGGTTAGAATTCAATCTGTGGATGTTCTACATGATTTTCCTGTATTAAAAATTTATTAACCTTTAATTTGAAAAAAAATAATCATCCAAGTCGGTCAATGCGTTCCAGAGATATTTTATTTTGAGAAAAAAATATTTATTTCAGATCACAGTGCAGCGTAAAGCGCAAACTATACGATGCAGGATAAAATAAAGTATGTATAAGTACTTATTTCGTCAAGTTACCTCGTATCCGTTGAATCGATGATTTTTTTACGTACACGGAAATCCCAGATAATGACGAATCTGCAAGCGCTACCGACTTTGAACGTGCCAAAAGAGATTCCCGTGCGGCCGCGCGTGGCTGCCTCGACGTCCAGCGGCGGTGGTGGCTCGACTTTATCTCCAGAGCCAGCTCACACCGCACCGGCAGCACTCAATAAAACCGATGTGTGGGCGTGACTAGCGACCTTGAAACGCTTAGTCACATTTTTCTTATTGAAGTTAAAGGGATAAACCAGATAGCCTTCAAATTCCAGAAATTTTTATTGTAAAATCTGACCTAGGGATTTATTAAAAAAAGAACAATTTTCTCTCCTCCAGGAGTTTGTAGGACACTTTTTTTTTTAAATTCGAAGAAAAATGCTAGCTATAAAAATATAGAATTTTAATCTCCCTAAACACAAAAAGAGAGAAATTATTACAATCGTTTAACCGGTAAAAACATGCACCATTTTTAACGCCTTTTTAAGGAATTTTATTTCAATAATAGACTTAGGTTTTGATTACATATGGTGGTACATCTCTTCAATAGTATCTAATAATCTGAAGAAATTTAATTTTACAAAAACAATCTTTTACTTGTAAAATGGAATTGTGCAAAAACGATTGATCTTACACAATCTAGATTTTGGGTGCTTATTCTGCACATTAAGATTAATATCCGTAAGTATGAAAAAGAAAAAATAATTGCAAAAGATATTGCAAAATTAAAAAACAGAACTTTTTGATGGTCTTTTTACTTTTGCAAAAAATGTTTTTAACTGATTTCAATTCTGCAGGTGCGATTTCGTAGATCATTTTTACGCCTATAAATTTTTGTTTATAATTTGATTTGATTAATTTCTTGGCTAACGAATAAAGCCCAAATACTGGTTTTCGTCGTCTTCAGCTGTCCGCCACATTGTTATACAAAGAATTTAGCATGAGGAAAGACTTTTATTTTGTTGTTCTAACAGTTTTCTACAAGATAAAGCAATAAAATAGCTGTTAACACCCGGAAGGTACAAAATTTACAGCTGTCCTAGTCCAGCATGTACCATTCAAGAAATGAGCCTTTTATTCTTTATAAGAGATTTATCCTGTTATTTTTCAACAAAAAATTATATTAAATCGTGAAACCTACAATAGGAGACCTTCACAATATAAGTTCTCTTTAAAAGATGTACAATTAAATTCACTTCAATTCAGAAAATTAGCTGGTTGTGTCTACAGATATAAAATAGATGCGTAATATACGTAACCTATACATTGGCATTATTACTCTGAATCATGGTTTTCGTCTAATTGTTTGTTTCAATCTAGGAAATTTTTAAATGAATATTGTTAACGTGAACTTTAACACAATTTTGTAAAAACATTAAATATAAGTCATGGTTACACTTACAAAATATTTTTCTTTTTTCTTCTGTGACGAGGTAAATTTTCAGCCCTTTAACGTGGGAGCATCCTTCCTAGGAAAAGTATCTGTGTGGGAACCGACATGGAATCCTACGTGTGTTTTCACGTAGGTTTATACGTAGGATCCCACGTGGGTTCCCACGTAGATACCTTTCCTAGGGCCGAATACCTTTCACTAAAAATGAGAACCAAAAAAACAATACCAAAAACGACGACAATGACTAAAAACATGTAATACGAAAAACAGCCAACGACTGAGAATCGACACCACTACTGAGGACAAAATTCTCTCCGAAATACACATGACTACTAAACTCTAACGACGACGATCCACACGAACAACTAATACCAACGACAACACTGCTTTTATCGGCGCAGCTCTGCCTGTAGACTCTTCTCCTAGAGAAGATTCCGCCGCGGGCTGTCTGTCGGGATCGGACAGCTCCGGGAAAAGGAAACGGCTGCAAAGTAAAACAACTCCCAAAAAATGCAAAATCTCTCTCAATAAAAGCCAGTCTATTTTCATCTACGCACAAGTACACAAAGGTCGGGGTGCTATCTCTGTCGCAAAGTCGCCACGCTCGAATACGCATATACACCTGCATGTTTACACACCCTGGCTTCTGCGACGTTCGTAAAACTCTTACGGGGTCTGCGCGCTATTATTCGCTATGATCAAGTACACACAACCTATATACACCCCAAAGACGCATCGATACACTTTCGCGACTCAACTTTCATCAACACACCCACACTTGAACTCTTATGCACATGAATTTTCGCTACGCTCGTCGACACATACGCTCTCTGCACTAGACTTCCATATTCACACATGACCCAGAGGCACGCTGACTTCAAGACAACGACAACCCTACTCGATCGCAAGATTACACAGCCACCGCACTACGCCTTCGATCACGAACTTGTACGCATCAACTCGGACACCAAGAACACCTTCACTGCACGTTTTCTTTGAATACACTTAACACACGCACGGACACACACTTACACAGTCCTACCGCAACGGACAGTCGGCCACACGCTGACAGTCAAAGACTGGAATTCCACACACACACACACACACACACACACACACACACACACACACGCACACACACACACACACATACATGAAGCTCTTCGTAGCCCTACTGCAAGAGATCGACAGCTTTGACGCCGTCCACTGAAACCCAAACGTGCCCGTCACGAGGTACTACTACGATGGCCCGTCGGCCACACGCCAACTACCGAAGACTCAGACACTCGCATACTGACGTTTTACTGCAGCAGACAAACGGCTATGATCTCGCCTTCCAAAGACTCGGACACAAAGAACTTCAGTTGCACTACGCTACCCTACCGAAACAGACTTAGATGCGAGGGCAAACTCTACGAAGCCCTACGTCACAACAACGACCACGCGACGCTGTCAAGAATTTGGACCAAAATACGCTTACTTCACTTACACTTAGGATTCACTTACATAGGTACAGTAACGATGATTCTCGATAGTCTTCCCTGAATTGAATTCGCTCGTAATCCCCAATCCCTAGCGGTCGCGTTCGCCCCGCGTCCTCGCTCTCTCGACCTGGACGTCATCCTCTCGACCAGCGACATGTGCTCTGCACCATTTTCACTTGCTCTATCGCTCTCTCCACGCACACAAACGCAACGCACTATAGCCTCACACCGGAAGAAAAATAATCCCGTGGTATACCCAAGCCACAGAAAACACACATCCAGCATATTCAACACGATTCTCAACACCACGAACGGTTTCCTCGAGCTCGTTAAAAAATAATGCGTGCCGTACGTAATAGTGATTTTCGAATCGTATATCACAATCCTGAACTTTAATGTGCTTTATCACCGTTGATGTATGTTTATATGAGAAAAAATGCGTCGATTTTTTGATAATCTACGGGACCGATAAGATTCCAAAAAAGTTTTTATGCAAGTACCCTAACAAATACATATTTTTTTAATTCTTTAAATCAAATTTTTAAGTGAACCCATTCTGAAATCTAGGTAATGAATAATGATTAGTTGGAATCTAAGTGAATGTATATTTTTGTGTTACTAGCGATACGTATTTTACAGTCAAGGCACAATGAGAGCAAGAAGATATGTATAGTATAGTGGGTATGTACTATGAGATGTGACTACTGTGAGCCAGACTGAAGATAACCGTTGCCAAACACAAAACGTGCTCTCGTAGGGTCTCACGTCACACTTAAGATGGTTTTTTTAATCCTTGTTTTCGCTTCTTGCAGCAACCTGAAACAGCGCCACCTGCATGGAAAAAAATGGCGATAATAACTTATAAAAATAACATAGTCTCTTATAGGCAATGGCCTCTTATACATTTTTTTGAAGCATTGACGGATCTCTTACAACAAAGTTGAGTTTTTTTAGTTTTGTGTCTAAGTTTTGAGTGACAGTAATTTTATCACTGCTTTATGATGAAAAAAAAAATTTTCAATTAGAAAAACATCCGTTTTATGAGTTGGTATGAACATTTTTTCACGTTGGTGGCGCTGTTTCAAATTTCTGTATAGAGCGAATATCTTCTACACCTTTTTATAAAAAACTTAGCAAACTATAAAGTTACCTTAGTTATTCCATCAACTACCTTTTTTTGAATATATTCTACATGGTAGCAGTGTCGTTGTTTGATTTTGATTTTTTACGTGCTTTTTTGGGGGCTGTGAAAATCAATAAGACACGTGCATGGATAAAAGTGAGGAGGTTGAAAAAAGGGTCCGCCGAACCGTTTAAGGAATGTCATTGTTAAAGAGATCTACCTTTACCAAACTATCCTGCAGGATACCCTACAGAATAATTGTACCCATTTTCTGCGGGATGTTGAGAAAAAGGTATTTTTTGTTTGTTTTGTTTAATTTTTGCAACTTTTCAAAACTTTTCTAGGTATATACGATGAAAACAAACCAAAAAAGCTTATAAAATAGAGCAACTAGAAGAAGTCAAGAAACAAAAAAGGCAACACTGTCTTCCGGCACTGGGATTAAACCTGGTCTGACAAGATACAGAGTAGAGTATTTTACCCACTTGGCCCGAGTGGATTCGATCGAAGGATATGATTTTACTTCCTTATAACTTGCAGCTGCTATAAGCTTTTCTTTTTAGATATTTTCTAATATTACGGTAAATAATCATCACGTTTAATTATCCTCACTTATAATCCATCAACTATATGACTTGTTAAATATTACATTTAAAATATTTAACGAGTTATTGATACTGGGTTAATCATACTAGGCTAATCACGTATATTTATCTTTATTCATAACTTTATGACTATAACGTGTTAAATATTTTGAATATAATATTTGATAAGCAGTATAGTAACTGAATTGTAAATGGATATAATTACACGTGATAATTGTTCAGCGTTAGGTGAGAAAATATCTAAAAACGAAGACTTGCTGCACCCGAAAGTTATAAAGACGTAAAATCTTATCCTTCTATCAAATCCACTTTGGGCAAGTGGGTAAGATACCCGATTCTGGATCCTGTCAGACTAGGTTCAATTTCTAGTGCCGGAGGACAGTGTTGTTTTTTTTTTCATTTTTTTTAGTTGTCACTATCTTATAAACTATTCTGATTGTGTTGTAATCGTCTTTACCCAGATTTTTTTTTGAAAAGTTGCAAAATTTAAAAAAATGAGAAAACTTTTTTTACGAAACATCCTGCAGGATGGTTTGGAGAGGGCTCTTATAAGTTAATTTATAAAAGTGTATTTTCATTAAAAATAAGGGATAGAATGAGAAAAACCAAGTTAGTCGATGATCTAAGCGTACTAGTTATTTATGGCAAAGACTATCATATTTAGGAAAAAGAGTTTGGATATTTTTAAAGCTGCTAAAGTTAGACGAGGTAGTAACAAGGAAGTAACAAGTAACAGATGAAGAATAAGATGGTTAGCAAAAGACTTTAAAGCAGTGAACTATATTGTGCCATCTGAAGAATCAATTTTATTTTATCAATGACGAGGAAACGGTTGTGACTGCTAGTATTAGAGAATACTTTGATGATATGTAAGTAAAGGAATCAACAGCACGGCAGATTTGCGTGAAAAATATGTTTGAAATCGGAGATTCTAAGATTTTAAAGAAACAAGTATATTATTCACGTAACTTAAAAGTTGATAAATCAGTTTAAATTTGCAGGTGCTAGTATTAGTGAGAAAGAAAAGTCCAATTCATATTTTGATGATGCTGCCGAATGCTTTAAGTTGTATTGGTGATCCGATAGGGGCAGTTTTAAAAGAACCAGAATATACTGTGGAATTCATTAGGAATGGAATAGAAACGTTTAGTGTAAGAGAAAATAAAAACGTGAATGCGAGTGACAGTAAAAGTGCTTTTAAAAGTAAAAGAAAAAAACAAAACTGAAAATGTTTTAAGGAGGCCCATACCTTTCATAAAGTTACTACCATGCTTATGAAAATTTTACCACTTATCAATTGTACCATCTTTCAATCATTCTCAAAGTTTGCAAGTATTTTACCGACTTGAATATCGCAAAAATAATGATTAAAACATGTCAATTTATTACAGTGCTTATGAAGACGAGACCGAAAGTTTGGATTCAATTCGTGATGGTAACCACCAAGTTAAGGAAAAATATCCTGTGGTAGAAAAAAGCCCAGATTTTATATTGAACACAAGAAAAAGATAAGTTTCTGACTATACTTTTTAAGTGTCGCAAATGTTTAAAAGTATGATAGTGATAGAAAAAAAAAAAAAAATTTAGTGTACAATAAGCATTGAAGAAGCGATTTGGTAAACGATGTGAAGAACCATATACTTCGAACAGTTCTAAATAATAGCTTTATTATACGAGGCATTCGAATATATACATGTCTGTTTAGTTAAAATGTGCCCAGTTTTATAGTTTACAAAAACTTTGGTCCTTATTTATACTATATTACTTATACAGTAGCTTCATTTTGATTATGAAACAGTTTGTAAACTTTTTAATACTCTTTTACTGCTTGTGACTTCGTCACTAAGTAGTAAGCGTAAGCTTTCCATGGAATTTTGGTCGAAAGATGTCTGTAAAATACTTCTGTTAATTCCTGCTTCCGAAATTTTATTCATCATATTTTTAGATATCTTGTCTGCTCGGTCTAAAATTATCAGTTATTTTGTTAGATATAAATTATAACTGTAATTACAGCTATAATAATGTCTTTTATAGCTATAAATACGTGTCAGAAACTTCTATAAAAACAGGTTTTAATAGCTATATTAATATATAAACTAAGAGCTATTATGTTAGGTAAAGAAAAAAAGTCAGTAAATAATTTCTGATTTACCTTAAATTATAGCTATTATTTTATCCATAAATACAGCTATCAAGGAAATGGGAAAGCAGATTTGTAATTTAAATTTTGTGCCATCAGCGTCTGTCGGTAACTGTACTCTTTTTTTATTGTTGATTAACAATCTGATGCAAAATCGGAGAAACATAAGATCACTTGCACTAGATAAAATTATTACTCATTACTACACAAAGTTTCGAATTGATATTTGAATGGCAACTCCACAACTATACAATATTTGCGCAATTATTACTATTATAGAAATAGTTATGAGTCTTTGTTTGTTATTTTTGTTCATTTTAGAATCAATTATGGATACAATTTTAAAATAAGATATCATTTTGAAATTCTTTCTAAATATTGTTTATTAGAACGAAGTTTCTTACGGCAGGCTCGGATGGGGAGTGTAATGTAAAAAATTAAGACGCGCGTTACACGCATTTTCCATACTTGCCATGCAAAGGTGCGCCAGAAGTCTGCGGGTTGCATTTTACAGGCGTGATAAGCCGGGGATTCCCCCGAAAGGAAAGGTGGGGGGTGGGGCGGGTGAAGAGAGAGAGAAAGAGAGAGTGTGTGTGTGTGTCTGTGTAAGGAGCACTGATGAAGACATGGGGGGAGAGGGAAATAAGCAGTGGGTCTGCTGTGCGGTGTTTGGAGTGTAGATGCTGTGCGATGTTTAGAGAGTAGACACGTGGACACGTGGTACTTCGATACTTGAACCGCGAAATTTTCAATCGCTAAGAAATAGTTACGAAATAGATGTCAATTTTCATTTCCGTTGTATACGAATTAATGTGCTGCGTGTGTACAGTAATACATGCATTCATGCATGTATTTGTACATACATATATGCACGTACATATATGTTTGTATATCTTCCTGTATTATATAATGATTTTGGTAGGGCTGTCCACACCCCCCCCCCGCCCCCCCCGGACCCCCTACATCCCCCCCACAAAATAAGGGAAAAATCGTTCGTTTTCTCTGTGATTTTAACCCAATAAAATTTAGCTAAACCCCCCTCCCCACGCCCCCCTCACATTTTTCAATGCCCTCCACGGGCCCCCCGCGGACCCCCCACAGCCCCCCCACAAAATAAGGGGAAAATTGTTTGTTTTCTCTGTG